>JAGXJF010004115.1:0-94583 GCA_019208055.1 Stipa capillata
CCGTCGGCAGCATCACCGTAATTTTCATCCGCTAAACGAGTCATTATAGTAAATCATGATTCCATTGTTCTGACTCCAATGAGGACGACACATCTATCCTCTATTTCACAGGAAGCCACTAGATGCACACTCACGGTGCAAATTCCTGGCATGAAGGTCAAGGTTGCGCACGGCCCGTTTTTCCCAACGCCGGAGGGGGCAATCATGCACTCTGTTTCCTATGCGGGAGCACCATGCGAAGGTGCAGGTGGACGTCGTCCTCAACGACTACAATGATGTGTTAATCCCAGTTCCTCCTGAAGCGGAACTGGCGAAGCTAGGGCAGTGCAAGAACTACTTCATCCAGTGGCCGAAGAGCCAAATTATTTTATCTGCGGCGGGCTCTCCTCGCATGGCCCCCTCTCCTCGCACGACCCCCTCTCCATCAGTCGGACGATCTCCGCTGGGACTCAGCCAAACGCCTCCATTGTTTAAAGACCTGGAAGACCATCTTGTCAGGGACCAGTGCATGGAGCCGGTTTTCCAGTCCCCGGAGGCGTCGGAGGAACCCAATAACGATCCACTGGAAAGGCGCTCCGAGGCTCAAGGCGACCGGCTGGATCAACCCAGAGGGAAGATTATCTCTCCCGCCACACTAGCCGGAACACTGGAAGCAGTGATGGCGGCAGGCAAGAGTCCTGAGCCGCTACACAGGAGGAAGAAAGGAAAAAAGAGACAGGCCGGCACCGGCGAGAAGGAAAGGAAGGAGCAAAAGCAGATGAAGAAATCCTTATCCTTCTCAACATCGTCATCCAAATTATCTACATGGAGCATGGGTCTCTGGCGAGATGTTTTCTATCCAGGTCAGGATTTGCTCCCGCAGGATGAGTTGGACAATCTTTCAGAGGACATGAAGGTGCTGCATGAAGATTACCTAATGATGTCCAGAGATCTACAAACATTTTGCCAATATTGGAAGGTCAAGGTGCTAAGAGATTACAACTTCTTCATGGAGAACGACCAGGACACCTTTGACATCAACTTTGAGGACCTCTTCAACATGTACAACCTCTATAGGCTCGACACCACGATGGTCAGGCTATGGGCTCTCTACCAAGCCAAGAGTGCAGACGTCTACGCGAGTCCAATATTGGAATAATCGATCCGATATGCATGAACAAAGGCTATGCTGCGACCTCAGACGGTCGAGTCTTTCTGGAAGAATACCTTACGCGTGTGTTCATCGTTCATAAGGACAAGGACTACCTACTAACCCCCTACAACCCTCCGTAAGTCCTTAACTTAGCACCGTGGGAATTTTTTTGTTTTTTACGTACGTATCTCCGCCTGCTTACGTTCATTTGTTCACATTGACGCAGTGACCATTGGGTCCTCATTGTGATTATTCCAAGCTGGGCCAAGGCATTTTACTTTGACTCTGACGAGAAAAAGAGATCGGACTTCGGCAATATCACTAATATTTTGGATATAGCTTTTTTTAAAGCCAAGTTCTCGGGACATAGTAGAATACCTTCAAAAGCGACAAGAATGGTACACCGTTACAAGTTCCCTTGCAGAGTTCAGCTCAAAAATAGCGTGACATGTGGGTACTACACCTGTGCCCATATGGACTGCTTTGTTCGGTACAAGAACAACCATTGGAAAGATATGAAGAACTGAAGGCTTGGAGTGAGCTGGGAAATCACTTGTACGACTGGTGTCAGGACTTTGCCTGCATCCAAAGAGTCTTCGCCAAAGTCATCAACCTTGAAGTTATCAATCCAATGGGTGAATTCTACGCCGGCCCCCAATTTCCAAAGCTAAACTTAAGCGAGAATCGATATACTAGTTGTTTTTAAAATTGAATAATAGTTGTTTCATACTTGTGATCAATGGATTAGAGGTGAAGTGTTATGTGATTACGAATGTGTTATGTCAACTGTTATGTGTGATTACGAATGTGTTATGTGATTATGAGATTTGACTATGTGATTATGAGTTCTGACATGTGACTATGTGCTGAAGGCCCATTCTGAAATTTGTGAAAAATAAATAATTGCTATAGCCTGTGATTATGAATAATGTAATTGCTATAGCCTCACAAGACCTCTACTGACGGGCACTTACAGAACGCCCGTCAGTGAAAAGGTGCAACCACTGACGGTCACTAAAAGGGAGCCCGTCAGTGGTGACACCTCCAAGCGCCCTCCCACGAGGGGTCTCCTCTGACGGGCGGTATGTGACCGTTAGTAGTAACAAGCACTACTGACGTGGGCCGCCCGTCAGTGGAGGGCACCCCTCCACTGACATTCCCAAGCTAACGGGCCCCCTGGCGGTCAGTGGAGGGGGTTTCCGGCCCGTCAGTAGAGGCCCTTTCTGCAGTAGTGTTTGGGTTGCTGCAAAGGGCTAGCATGTGAAAACACACGTAATACCCATAGAGGTTGGTCCCTTCGGGTTGTTGCCGGCACTACAAAAGGGATATCGATTAGGTATACAGGGCAGAAGTATGATGGTGTTAGTTCAAGGAGTCAAGGACATTACGGAATACCTTAAACTTGGTGTCTTAGCTTTCCATCAGATGTCTTCCGCTCGTCCGCATGCCAGCGAAACAGTTTTGCTTCCTTCGGGTTTGCAAACAAATGCTTCAGGCACGAGATTACAGACAGGTGCCAAGCAACCTTCACAGGAGTCCCCTTTGTCACCTCGATGAATTCCTCAACTCCTACTCCAATCTTACCCTTGTATTGAGAAGCCTTGCACACAGGGCATGAATGTAGCTTCGCGAACTCTTTCCGGTATAGGATACAGTCGTTCCGACATGCATGTATCTCTTCAACTTCCAGTCCTAAGGGACAAAGCACCTTCTTGGCTCTGTATGTGTTTATGGGTAACTCATTCCCCTCCGGAAGCATGTCACCTAGGAGGTCCAACAACTCGTTGAAGCTCTTGTCGGACCATTGCTCGCCTTCAGCTTCAATAGTTCAAGCATGGCATATAACAAAGTGAACCTAGCCTTGCATCCTACGAATAGTGGTTTCTCCGAGGCCCCCATCAAGCCTAGGAATTGTTTGTACTCTCTGTCAGTTTCGTGCCCTTCGAAATCATGCAACATCTGTTCCAGATCTGGCATCGAGTCGGGATCATCGGACATCTCATGGTTTGAATCACAACCAATATCAAATGGCATATCGGTTTGTTTCTTCATCGGCACAAATATCATCATTTGATACTACGGCTTGATCTTTACCATGCTTGGTCCAAGTTGAATACCCTTCCGCAAAATATCTCTTGAAGATGTGGTACTCAATATGATGGAGCTCAAAAGTCCTTACGTTACCACAGTCTAGGCATGGACAATACGTGTCAACTCTACCCTCTCTCAACATGTCCGTCTCGGCAGCTGCCATAAATGTTCTCACTCCATCTCTATACGCCTCTGTGTTGCGAGCTCTGTACGTCCACGATCGATCCATCACTAGTGCAGAACCCCCTTATTAGTGGCGTACCAAAATACCTATTAGTGGCATGTGGGCAGCACGCCACTAGTATCACGCCGGTGGTAATTGGTTACTAGTGGCGTGCTGCCCACACGCCACTAGTAATGAGTATACTAGTGGCGTGCTCCGCGGGTCACACGCCACTAGTAATGAGTATACTAGTGGCGTGCTGCATATAGGAAACGCCACTAATATGAATTTTTGTAGTTTAAAAAAAATTATATGTTATTACTAGTGACGTGCGGGCTTGAGAGCACGCCACTAATATATTTTCTAGGCCAAAAAAAATTTAAAAAATTTTAAAAAAATTATATGTTATTACTAGTGGCGTGTGGGCTTGAGGGCACGCCACTAGTATATTTTCCAGGCTAAAAAAATACATGCCTAGTATGAGCACCCGTATTTTCTAAAAACCCTAAACAGTAGAATTAGGAGTTGAATTCAAGCATTGCATTCATACATATCAAAAGTTTGAGTGAATTTAAAATTTATTGGCTTCATTTTCTCTTCAACCTTTCCTCTGTTCCTCAATCTTTGATCAGTGTACGTATATAGCAGTACCACACGCACATAGTATCAAGAAAAACCTCACCGGAGAAGCCTAGGAAGGCTCATTAGATATTGTAGCAAGGCAACCGAGTAGAGCTAGTACTTCAGCAGCAACACTAGTGATCCATCCAAGGATTAGCACACCATCATCACAGCAATAGTAGCCACCAAGACCACAAACTCCAGAGCTGTAGCCATTGTCGAGGAGAGCAAGGACCAGCCCCACAAGAACAACCTCAGGAACCATAGCTAGGCTTTAGGGGAGAAGGAGGAAGAAGCTCAAAGGAGGGAGCTAGTAGGGAGCAAGATCACCATAGAAGGAGAAGAAGGAGCTCCAGGAGAGGAGCTGAAGCAAAACAACAAGACTACCAGGAGCAGGAGAAGGAGGGCCAACCAGAGTGAAGATGGGAGACCACGGCCATAAGGAGAATCACCAGCAAGCTTAGAAGCAGAACCATTAGAACAAAGGAGCAAAAGGAGAAAGGCCAAAGAAGGCAAGTCCTTGCCAGCTTAGAAGTAAGGTAAGATTCCATCTGGACCATCACAGCATATACATGCATGAAGATGAAAGTTGATAGTATAAGGGACCCTCAGAACCTATTTTTCATCACAGAGATTTGTAGGAGACCTTGGTAGCATCTGTTCTTAACATTTGGCACCATAAATGTCTCAAACAAAACTCTCAGCTAAAGATCATCATCGGGTTTTCAGTTAGGCAACAATGGGTAGTAGTCTGTTCTTATCAGGTTTCTTAGCACCTTTCTCAAGTTTTCAGAGAAAAACACCTCAATATATATGTTAAGGCAACCGAATAGGCAACATGGTAGTAACTTGTTCTTATCAGTTTTTGAAAACATGTATGTATAAACCACATGTACACATGAACTTGTACCAAGTGCTTCAGATGCAAAAGCATCTGAATAAACCAACCAAGACCAAGTGTGAGATTCTGTTCCTTCAGCCTAAGTGAACCAATATATATTCAGAAAAGGAATCAAGAACCAAACACATATTAACTTAATGAAAACTAAGTGCAGTAAGAGATTCTTTAGTTCAATGATTGATGCCTATAAGGATGCAAGAAACAGGAAGAGATTAAAGGCTAAATAGTATCGGCCCAGCTTTAGTAAAGCATAACCATGGTAGATGTTGAATTACACCAACTCGGGTAAACAAAAGACATTAGGCCTCTTAACCATGAAAATTGGTAGTAACATATTAATATTCAGATACATACCATCTTTTAAAAGTAGAGAAGAGGAGTAGGACAAATAGCTGAGCCAAGTCTCACCTTTGTTCTAGTCAAAACAAGGTAAAAATCATCAAAACCCTATAACACTATTTAGTCATACATGCATTTTAGCAAAAATGTCTCAAACAAAATTCTCAGCTAAGGATCATCACTAGGTTTTGTCTAGGCAATTTATGCAGAATCTGTTCTTATCAGATTTTTGTTTCTAAACCATTTCTCATATTCTCCTTAGAGACATCATCACATATGTTAAGGCAACATCTAGGCAACAGTGAAGTATCTGTCCTTACCATTTTCTTTCTCGAGTTCTTTCAGTATCAACCATCAGTAAAGTTTATCAAATCCCTAAATCCAACCGGCCATTGAAGAACCCTAGAGCAAAATTGGGGAATAGATGAATTGGGAAATAGGAAGGAAGAAGGAATGGGAGCACTTACCTGGAGGCGACGCCACCACTGCGGTTGTGGCAGCGGCCAACTGCGCCACCATCCAGCGGGGTGGCACTGAAGGAGCACCCGGGGAGGCAGCCAAGGAAGAGCCCGACCGAGGCGGCGGGTGCAAGGAGCCGAGTGGAGCAGCGCCAAAGGGGAGCGACTAGGAGGCGACCGAGGCGGAGCCAAGGTGTAGCGAGGTGGCCGGCGAGGTGGCAACACGACGTTCGAGAGGAGGCACCGGCGAGGGCATCCGAGCCCTAAGGTGGCGTGAGCCAAGGAACGAGGAAGGGCGGCGCTTGGAGCATTGGGGGAAAGAGGAGGCGCCGGCGGCGTTAGGGAGAGAGAGCTCGGGATTAACCGATGTGAGGAAGAGAAAAGAGTGAGGGAGTTGAGAGAGAATTGGGGAATTGAGGAAATGTATATGCCCTATGTTACTAGTGGCGTGTGGGTACCAGGGCACGCCACTAGTAATGTGTTACTAGTGGCGTGTGGGAGCCGACCCACGCCACTAGTACATAATTCTGGAATTAGGGTTTTTATTAAATTTTTAGGGTTTTGGTTTTAGTATTATGTTCTAATATTTGTATATATTTAATATAGATCATTAAATGTTTAATGTAAAAAGTTCGCATTGGGTACCAGGGCACGCCATTAGTAACGTGTTATTAGTGGCGTTTGGGAGCCGACCCACGTCACTAGTACATAATTCTGGAATTAGGGTTTTTATTAAATTTTTAGGGTTTTGGTTTTAGTATTATGTTCTAATATTTGTATATATTTAATATAGATCATCAAATGTTTAATGTAAAAAGTTCACATTTTTTAGGGTTAGTTTTCTATTTTTAGGGCATTAAATGTATTTCTAGGTATTTAAAGGATATAATTTAAATTTGAACTACAAGTACATTAAAAAATACCAACAAGTTGGTACAAAAATCATATTTAAGTTTTTGAGTATATATTTAGGTGTTATGGAATAAAATATTAGAAAATTCAAACATCTGTATGGAAAAATTCAAACACTAACTTGTAGTAAATGGTTTTTAGATTAAAAAAATGTAAATATGGTCTGAAAAATATGAACTTGGTATGGTGTCATTATATGACCTATAGAGGCTGTGGTTAAATTTTGAGAGAGTTACAAAAGGTTTTGATATAAGTTGCTTAGAAACCGAAGGATATCCGGGGAAGAATCACAGTTTCGAAGGGAAAGTGTGAGGTTTGAAAGAGAGCTGATAGTTTTGTTCCTCATTTGACTTTGAAATTTTTTATACATTGAATATAAACCATTTAAAGTTTCATGTAAAATTTTGGGATTTTTTAGGGTTAGTTTGCTATTTTCAGGGAATTAAATGTATTTTTCTTATTAGTGGCGTGCCCCATTGCCCACACGCCACTAATGACCTTATTAGTGGCATCTGGTAGGTAGGCACACGCCACTGGTAAATGTATTTCTAGGTATTTGAATTTTAAAAAAGATATTAATGAAGAATGTGAGGGTGGGAAGATACATCTATTTATTTTACAAATTTAGAAAAAGGAATCACTTAATTTGGACTTATAAATCAAAAGTTATCGATATTTAAATAATGCAGAGATTACTAGTGGCGTGTGCATATACAGGCACGCCACGAGTAACAAAGTGGTCCATTTTTTTTGAATAGAATGGTCCATTTACTAGTGGCGTGTGCTTATATAGGCACGCCACTAGTAACCCAAATACTAGTGGCGTGTCCATTCTCCCGCACGCCACTAGTAACTTATGCCGGGTCGGACTATTGGGTCTCACATACTAGTGGCGTGCCCTTTGGCCGGCACGCCACTAGTAATGTGTTAGTGGCGTGGGATGATTTGAGCACACCGCTGATAATCTGAGTAGATACCAGTGGCGTGGCTTTTAGGGGGCGCGCCACTAATAAATTTTCATCTATAAGGGGGTTCTGCACTAGTGCATCTAAGCCGTGCATGTGGAAAGTTAAAATTTTAGTTAAAAATATGAAGTGCATCGACTTTGTGACACGAGTTTAACATTTCTTCAATTACTAACCTAACCGAATTCTCAAAATAATTGCTAACCTAACTAACTAATATAATTAACTAACCGTACTAATTGACTAATATAACTAAGCTATATGCGTCGACTCTCTTCAATTACTAACGTATAACTAACCAAATTACCACTTCTTGCATATAAAAATTAAATATGCCACAAAAATAAATCCATCATTATTTTTTTTCTTTTTTACCCACAAAATTCCTTAAAAATTTGCATACCTTAACAATAAATTTATATGCATTCAACCATACGATAAATCAAACATCTCCAACGGATTAAGTTTTTTGTTCCACCATATAATTTCATTTCTTGTTTCAGACTATGGAATTTTTCGCTCTAGCTTACTATATTTTAGTTCCACCTTACTTCCAAGAATATTCTAACGGCACTACATTTTTGTTCCATGAACACAAGATTTTGTCCAGACTATAGTTTTTTGTTCCACCTTGCTCGTTTTCTTCTATTTTTTTCTCTTTAGTTTTTGTTTAGTTGCATAAAGTGTGCACTTCCACTAATGATGTTACATTTGTACGATAAGTTTTTTACCATTGATAAATAATTGCCCGTGCGTTGCAATGGGGTATAAATATTCTAGTACGTTAGCTCGTGATTTACCTGCCCATATTAATGTGATTGTGTAAAAATAGTAGGATTTTATTTGGTAAACACATATTTGGTAAGTATTTATTGGCAGGAACGTTGCAAAACAGGAAGGTTGGACGAAGAGTGGGCAAAACGCACTCTGCCGACAGGAAAGGGAACGCTACTCTTTTTTTAAGTAGTAGAGATATAGCTGATGTTTTTCCATATTGTGCCATATTTTATTACACAACATAACCTTTTGTTCTAGACTAGTGAAATTTTTGTTCCAAATGACTAATTTGTTTGTTCCATCGAACATTGGAAAATGTTCCGTTGTGAGCAACATCCACAGTAGAACATTTTGTTACATGAACACAATTTTTTTTCCATATTTAATGAAACAAGCTGCAACAACTAGAACAAATAGCAAATGCCCCAGACCTGGACGCGATGCGGCTCACCAAAGCCCACTCACGTGACTAGAGGCCCATACGGGCCCACCCTTGTGGCGTGTAGCTAGAGGCCGCACAGGCGGAACACATGAGGACACGATTGGCCATGCTTCCCATGGCGAGAGGTCTTGTTTTGTCACAAACAAAATAATTTGTTTAATTTGTTGGTTGAATCAAAGAATTAAAAGTGTCTTGGAGTGTTTGTTTCTAATTTGATAGTTTATATTTATACTAATTATACTCTAAAATTGCTTTCATCATGTTTTCCCCCAATATCTTTTATGTTACTTAACTGTAAAATCTTGGTTCATTTTAAGCCAAAAAAGATCACTATAACTTATTTGTGGTTTTTGTACCACCACTAAATTATCTCCCTTGCATTTATTTTTCCAGATACTATGAGAGAAATGTCGAACCCCAGAATTCATAACAGAGAGGCTTAAGTGAAACCACCCGCTAAGTCGAAACGTCAACCCCGACCTCAACTCCTAGGGATCAATCCCAAGAGGAGTGGAGTGATATGGCTCCGAATAGCCCGAGACGTCAACCCCAAAGCTTACTTTGGCAAGAGCACAGAGTAGTAGGGTGATATGGTCTCCTCACTCTGTTCCTACTGAGCCGGAACATCAACCCCGAACTCTTCCCGGTAAATTAATGCACGACTGGAGTAGGATGATATAGTTCCTGTCGGAGTATTATTCCGGCAATACTAATTATGGGGCGGCGTGAGCACAACAAATCAGGATGGTTGCACACGGGAGACAAGATTTAGACAGGTTCAGGCCCTCACGGAGAGGTAATACCCTACGTCCTGTGTTTGGTGGTTGGTATTGATGAATCCCGAGTGCCGCAAGCCCTAGAGAATCGATCTCGTGGGGGCTTGAGCTATGAAACAATGGAGAGTGGATGAGATGATCTTGGATGCCGATCGGAGGTCCCCTACCGGGCCTTATATAGCCGGCCGGGGTAGGGTTACAGAGTCCGGATCGGGCTAACAGATATGTTTCCTATTCGGTTACAACGGATTCCGGGTAAGCCGGACAGGTACTAATCCTTGTCTTGTACTCCACGTCGGTGAGGTGCTCCCGTGTTGTAGTCGAACTCCGAGTAGTCGGCCCGGCCCATCCCGTGGTGGGAAGGCCGAGTTCGTCCTCCTGAGTGATACCCGGGTGGCATATCACCATCAGTAGCCCCCGAGTCCTTCGCGGTCTCACTGCTGCCTGCCTTCTCCTCGGGTTGAGTCTTCCGACTGGCTTTGGCTTGCTGGGAGATTGCGAAGGGCTGACTGGACTTCTGCGAAAAGACAATTAAGGCCATGTAACATTCACCCGTAAGGCAGGAATGTCAAGGCGGGTGAGCTGTTAACGGGCAATCTCTGGTGGCATCCGGTCCATCCTTTAAGGACAGGGACCGGTCGATAACCCAGCGTGGGGCGTGCCATCAATTCCGACTGAATTCCTGAGTAGCACCCGGCCTTCCCGAGTGGGTCAGGACCAGCTAGTGTCCCCTGAAGGAATGCCTCTGAAACTCCAAGCCCGAACCAGAGAAAACAGACATGGCGGATAGGTACCTGAGTTTAGAAGTCTTATGCCGGGTCATTCCACTGAATCTGGGGATCCCAGATACCAGAGCTTCGAGGCTTAAGTGCTCGATGAGTCTGGGTGAAGAATCCGGCGGCTCCGAGTTGCTCAGCATCCAACTTGTGGCCTTCGGGAGGCACGCCATTACTGTCCCTCACTCGGGTGTAATCAGCCGACTGCGTTCCTCGCCTGGAGGCCAGCCTCTGATACCCTCTGCAGCCAAAGCGCCCAGCGCCGAGTCATTCTCGACAGCCAGCTAGTGATTCACAGAGAATACGCTTCAGCCACCACATAGCGGAGACGTATCCCGACGGGTTGAACAGCCCGGAAGGCTAACCGTCGGATCTCCTTTATTGAGCCGCACGAATCGCGGCGCCTCCAGGCCGTGGGCGCGGGATACGCGTGACGTGGCCCGTCCGAAACGTGCGGCGGAATCCGAAACGACGCGGTCGTGGGCGCGGTGAATCCAGGGCGTGCGAACGTGGGGAATCCGAACTGCCCAGTCCTTCCCTTTATATCCGGCAGAGGCTGCGGGAGGGACCCACGCTCTCAAACATTTCCGCACTTTCCAAGCGCCCGCCGCTTCGTCTTCCTCTTGCCCCCAATCGCTCCGCGCGCTCCGCCAACCCTAACCCCTTCTCCAACTCCCTCGGATGCAATCCCCGGATTGGGAAGCCGATCCAAGCATTGCCGAAGAGGACGCCCTGGTCTGGAAGCTGCTGACCGGAGAGGGAGAAGAATCACCCGCCAAGCCGATGGCCTCCTGGTCGAAATCGACGGTGACGGAGGCGAGGCTGGAGATCCTCGTCCGGATGGGGGTTCTGCCGCCAAAAGAGCTGGTTGAGTGGCGCGCCGCCGTGGGAGAGGACATCCCCACTCCAAACACCGGCGAGCTGGTGGTTCACAGCCCGTTCTTCGAGCGGGGGCCCTCGGTGCCGGTCCACCCGTTCCTGCGCGGACTCCTCTACTACTACGAGCTGGAGCTGCACAACCTCAACCCCAACAGCATCCTGCACGTCTCCAGCTTCATCACGCTCTGCGAATGCTTCCTTGGCATTCGCCCTCATTTCGTGATGTGGAAGCATTTGTTCATGGTGAAGCCGCAGCCGAGCAGAGACCACCCGGCCATCGTCGGAGGCGCCGGGTTTCCAGCTGAGGTCGGGCACGGCGAAGAGTACCCGGCCCCGCCAATGCCGTCTTCCCACAAGGGCTGGCATGCCCAGTGGTTTTACTGCGCCAATGCCGACCCGGCGCTGCCACCCTTCTCAGGGCCAGCCGCCGGTGTCAGAGCCAAGCTGGACGGATCCGCCTCTGGACCGGGAACAGGACAGCGTCGCCGTCCTGATGGGCGCAGACTCGGCCAGGTGATGAGCGCCGGGCTCACCGGGGCGGTCGTCGTCGCGACCTTCGTCAGGTGGCGGGTGCAGCCGGCCAAACTCCGAGCGCACCCCATGTACGAGTACACCGGCCCGGAGGATCCGACCCGGGAGGCCGCCGACGAGCTGTCGGAGGGCGAGGTGCAAGGGCCGGCTCGAGAAGCTCCTAGCCCAGGGACGAGCCTGGACTTCGCCGGACGGCCACCTCCGTTTCTGCCGGGCGAACCCGCCGAGCGACGTAAGTAGTCCGATGCCGTGTCCTTTAGTCTAGTCTTTGACCATGTCCTACTCGGGCGTTGCCTTCGTATCTTTCGCAGGTTCTGTTCGGCTTCTGTTCCAGCGCTCCCCTCCCGGAGGACGAGATCTGGAACCAGCCACGGTACGCTGATGTTCCGAAGGGCAAACCGCCGCCGCTGGGAGCGGCAGGGGTATCTTCATCAGGCGCCGGCAAAGCGAAGGGCGCTGGGTCCTCAAAGGGTGCCAAGTCCTCCAAGGGGAAAGGACCGGCGGTTGCTACGCCCCCTCCTCCTCCCGTAAGCACGACGGCCCAGGAGGAGGAGGAGGAGGAGTCGGATGCTGGCGGCACCTTCTTCGTGCGGAGACGGAGGCCCCAGCGCAGCGATGACCCTGTTGGTAGCGGCCAGCGCGGGAGTCGCATCCGACGTCGCGGAAGAATCTTCCACCGGCGGTGATCCTGCGGGGCCGGCCGCTGCCTCGAGTGAGGCCACTCGGGCAGCTGGCGATGACGCCCCCACTAGCCGGGGGGAGAAGCGCGACGCCGACGCGGCCTTCGGGGCGTCCGGCGGGTCGGGGACCTCGCCAGCCCCGGCTGCCGCTGCACCCGGGCCGCGAGCCGCGGGGGTGAAGAAGAGGCTCGTCGTCGCTCGGTCTGCGAAGTAAGTGCCCTGCCGACTGCTTCTGGGATTCTTTCGTCTTCATATACTGACGTGGTTGATCTTGTCGTTTCTGCAGGACGCGGAAGACGGGGGACACCACCAAGGCGCCCCCGAGTGGCCCGGGATCCAACCAGGGTGGAGACCCCCCGGCGCCAGACACCCGGGCGTCGCCGCCTCCGCCGGCGGCTGCTCCTTCCTCCTCCCGGCCGGCGTCGCCTCCAATCGTGTCGCTCGCGAGCCAACCCCCGGACAGACCCAGCACGCAGGCAGTCCCGCCAGTCACCCCTCAGGAGGAGTCCTCCATCGGAGCATTGGAGCCGGCGGGGTCCGCGGATGCTAGCCGGGATGTGGCGATGGCGGAGGGTGCGGCTCCGTGCGGGCGGGGCGCTTCGCGTGCGTGAGGGCGAGCCCGCCGAGACCTCGCCGATGCGGGAGATCAGCGGGGCTCCGTCCTCAAAGCCATGCTCGGAGTTGGTGGCGCGGCCGCTCCGAATCAGGGAAAAGGAGCCGGGGCAGCCGGCCACGGTGGTGGTCGACGACACCGAGGAGGAGAGGGAGTGGCGCGCGGCTGCGGAATGCGCCGAGCAGATCGGGGAGATCCTCCCTGCTTTGCTGAAAGCGTCAAGGGAGGCGGCCAACCTGCTGAACGGCAGGCTGTGCCCTTTGATGGAGGTGAGTACTGTCCTTTTTGTGAGAATGTGTCCCTAGGAAGTAGCCCCCGGGCCTCTGCCCGACTAAGGTAGTCGGGCGGAGGGCCCCTTGTTGTGTCTTTGTAGTTGCTGCTCTGGGTGCACGAACAGTGCACCCAGAGGGTGTAGCCCCCGAGCCTACGGTCGACTAGGATAGTCGGGCGGAGGGTAGATGTAGTATGGTCTGTAGACTCTTCTCCGGGTGCACGAACAGTGCACCCGGAGGGTGTAGCCCCCGAGCCTCCACTGGGTCCTTGGGGCCGAGTGGAGGGTTTTGATGATGTAGCCGGGTGGCCTAACTTGTTTGTCTTCTGCAGCAGGCGCTGAACCAGCGGTCGCAGAGCAAGACCGCCGTCCTCCAAGACCGACTGCCGGTGATCGAACGGATGGAGCTGCGGAAGTCCGAGTGGGACAAATAACCGCGGCCCGGCAGACGGCGGAGGACGTGGCGCGCAAGCGCGGGGCGGAGATCGCCGGCCTGAAGGCTGGTCTGTCCCAGGAAATCGACCAAGTCCCGAGGTAGGCCTACCGAGTGACCTTTGTCTTTCGCACACTGCTTGTTGCCGAGCTAACGCGTTGTGTCGTTGCAGCCGCCGAAGACGAGGTGTCGAAGCTGAAGGCGGAGCTCGAGGCGGCGAAGGCCCGCGCCCGGGACCTCGAGGAGGCGCTGGAGGCGGAGAAGGCCTGGAGGACGCAGCTCCAGCGTGAAGCCGAGCCGTTGCAAACCCGCGCCCGGGATTGCGACCTTGCCAAGCAATGGGCCAGGAGAGTCGAGAAGGAGCTCGAGTCGGAGAAGGCCCGGGCGGACTTGGCAGAGAAAATGGAGAAAGCAGACGAAGCAGGACGCCGTGTCGGCGGCCAAGAGGGCCGCGGACACGGAGGAGGCAGCCAAGGCCGTGAAGGGAAGACGCCGAGTCGGCGGCCAAGAGGGCCGCTGACGCGGAGGAGGCGGTCAAGGCTGCACGGAAGGACGCCACGGAGGCCGAGTCCCGTAAGTGCCCTGACCACTCCGTTTTGCTTTGTTCGAACTTGCTGGCCGGTGACTTTGTCCTGACTTCGTCGCCTGACCGGTTGCGTATTGCTCTGTTGCTGCAGAGTGGAAGGGTCGGCTCGAAAAAATCCCAGGGGATGATCGAGTCGTTGCTGAAGGCGGGGCAGGCGGCATGCGGCGCCGTCTGGTCGGATGACCCGGCGCCGGACTCCGTTGCGGCGGTTGCCGAGCGGCTGCACCAGGTCCCCGACCAAGTGGCGAGCATCGAGTCGGAGGCCGTGCGGACGGGGGCCAGCCTAGTCTTGGCGGTGGCGCGGTCCCATGACCCCGAGCTGGACTTGGAGGCGATCGGGGAAGGGTACGCCGCGGACTTTCCGGATGAAGACATTCCGGAGATGATGCGGATCGTCGAGCCCACCGTCGAGACCTTGCTGGAGCGCTCGGGCCTGTAGGAAAATAGAGTAGGTGTAAACTGCTCGGGCTAGCCGAGTAGAGTTATAAAGGGCTCGGGAAGGCCGAGTTAATTTTGGGGTTCACTCGGTATGCCGAGTGAATTGGTTGTGCACTCGGGGATGCCGAGTAACTTTTGTAAGCACTTGTCCCATTAATCAAGTAGTTTTTATGTCGAGCGTGAAACGGACTTGTGTTCCCTGTGTATGTGAGTCTGTTAGCTGCTGCTCTGTGCCGACCCGTTGTAGCCTCCTTTGCGTAGGGATTAGCCGTGGGCGTGTGTCCCGTGTAGCGTCAGGGTACGGCGTAAAACCGGCGGTCGGGGTCACAGAGTGAACGTTAGATGTTGTACACAGTACTTAAGTATTTCACGCACGAAGGGTGAAGTCATCTATGCGCCGAGTGCTCGCTACGAGCGGGCGTAGCGGGCCAGTCGGGAAAAGACTTGCTTTGAATGGAGCGAAAAAGAACTCTTTATTCATGTTTTCGATATATTTATATGAAAAGATTCAAGCATAGAAACGACGTAGCTGTTCTATGTTCCATGCGTTGGTGAAGACGTTGCCGTCGCTGTCCTTCAGTCGGTAAGCCCCCGGGCGCAGTACCTCGGCGATTATGTACGGGCCCTCCCATGGCGGCGAGAGCTTATGCTGCTCCTTGTTTGTTTGGACTCGGCGCAGAACCAGGTCGCCGACGTTGAAGGAGCGGCCG
The DNA here is from genome assembly GCA_019208055.1 of Stipa capillata. Classification (NCBI taxonomy): domain Eukaryota; kingdom Viridiplantae; phylum Streptophyta; class Magnoliopsida; order Poales; family Poaceae; genus Stipa; species Stipa capillata. The sequence goes on from JAGXJF010004115.1 coordinate 15,495, forward strand.
CGTACGTGCCGACTGTGGTAGCGCCGCAGGGCCTGTTGGTACTTAGCCGACCGAAGGAGGGCAACCTCGCGGGCTTCGTCAAGCTGGTCGAGGGCGTCGTGCCGGGCTTCTTCTGACTCGGCCTCGTTGAAGGCCCGGACACGCGGAGACCCGTACTCCAGGTCAGTCGGGAGGATGGCCTCAGAACCGAAGACCATGAAGAAGGGCGTATAACCGGTTGATCGGTTAGGCGTGGTCCGGAGGCTCCAGAGGACTGAAGGTAGCTCGGCTGCCCACTTGCCTGCGAACTTGTTCAGTCGCTGAAAAATTCGAGGCTTGAGGCCTTGGAGTATTAGCCCGTTTGACCGCTCGACTTGCCCGTTGGTGCGTGGGTGTGCCACGGCGGCGAAGTCGAGGCTGATGTTGTAGTCATCGCAGAACTGGAGGAAAGCTCGTCCGGTGAACTGGGTGCCGTTGTCCGTGATAATGCTGTTGGGTACGCCGAATCGGAAGACGATGTCCCGAACGAACTCGACGGCCTTTTCAGCAGTTATCGTGGCAACTGGCTTGGCCTCAATCCACTTGGTGAACTTGTCGACCGCGACGAAGAGGTGCGTGTAGCCCCCGGGAGCCTTCTTGAGCGGGCCGACCATGTCCAGCCCCAGACTGCGAAGGGCCAAGTGATCGGGATGGTTTGCAGAGCCTGAGCCGGCAAGTGTGTCTGCCGGGCGAAGTGTTGGCATCCCTCGCAGGTCCGGACGATGTGCTCCGCGTCTGATACAGCAGTCGGCCAGTAGAAACCTTGTCGAAGGCTTTTCCGACTAGTGACGCGGGGGCAGCATGGTGTCCGCATACTCCCGAGTGGATCTCGCGCAGCAATTGTTTTCCCTGGTCCTCCGGTATGCACCGCTGGATGATCCCGGAGGTGCTTTTCTTGTAGAGCTCGTCATCAATGATGACGAATGACTTGGCGCGTCGCGCGATGCGGCGTGCCTCGGTCTTGTCAGGCGGGAGGGTGTCCCGCAAAAGGTAGTCGAGGAAAGGTGCAGTCCAGTCGGAGGTGACAGCGAGGACCTCGGCTGGAGGCTGCTGGGTAGTGTCACTCTCCGGGACTTGTTGTTCTTCGGTCTCAGTTGCTGCGTTCGCCTTGATGGAGGGAGTGTGCAACTCCTGGAGAAAAACTCCAGTCGGGACGACGTCCCGACTGGACCCCAATTTGGCGAGTGCATCTGCATCCTCGTTGTCCCGGCGTAGAACGTGGGTAATTTCCAGACCGTCGAACTTGGCTTCGAGCTTGCGGACTTCTTGGCAGTAGGCTTCCATGGAGGGATCGCGACACGACCAGTCCTTCATGACTTGCCGGACTACCAGTTCTGAGTCGCCGCGCGCGAGAAGGCGGCGGATCCCGAGTGAAACCGCAAGACGAAGACCATGCAGCAGAGCCTCGTACTCGGCGACGTTGTTAGATGCCGGGAAGTGGATCTGCAGTACGTACTTGAAGCGCTCACCCTTGGGGGAGATGAGCACCACGCCAGCCCCCGCGCCCTGGAGCATCAGAGAGCCGTCAAAATAAAGCGTCCAGTGCTCGAGGTCGACGACGGAGGGCGGAGACTGGACTTCGGTCCACTCGGCCATGAAGTCGGCGAGAGCCTGGGACTTGATGGCCGTGCGGGGAGCGTAGACGATGCTGAACGCCATAAGCTCCATGGCCCACTTGGCGATCCGACCCGTGGCGTCGCGGTTGTTGATGACGTCGGAGATCGGGAAGGAGCTGACCACCGTGATGGGGTGGCCCTGGAAGTAGTGGACGAGCTTCCGTGATGTTATGAAGACCGCATAGGCTATCTTCTGGATCTGCGGGTACCGCGCCTTGGACTCGGAGAGTACTTCACTGATGAAGTAAACCGGGACGCTGCACCTTCTGAATATGACCGGGCTCGGGACGTTCCACGACCAAGACCGTGCTGACTACCTGAGTAGTCGCTGCGACGTAGAGAAGCAGTGGTTCATTGGGCATGGGAGACGCCAGCACCGGGGGGGTAGTTAAGAACTTCTTCAAGCCGTCCAAGGCATCCTGGGCCTCGGGAGTCCAGGTGAAGGTATCCGACTTCTTCATGAGCTTGTAGAGGGGCATGGCCTTCTCGCCGAGTCGGGAGATGAATCGACTGAGAGCTGCCATGCACCCGATAAGCCTTTGGACGTCTTTGAGGTTCCTTGGTGGGGCCATCTTGAGGATGGCATCGATCTTCTCCGGGTTGACCTCGATCCCTCGTTCGGAAACGAGGAAGCCGAGTAGTTTGCCCGAAGGGACCCCGAAAACGCACTTCTCGGGGTTAAGCTTCATGCTGAATCTTCGAAGGTTGGCGAAAGTCTCTCCTAAGTCACTCAGGAGGTCTTCTTTCTTTTGGGACTTGATCACCACATCGTCGACGTAGGCTTGCACGTTCCGGCCGATCTGCGACTGAAGGCAGCGTTGTATGCACCGTTGGTACGTAGCGCCGGCGTTCTTGAGTCCGAAGGGCATGGAGACGTAGCAGAAAGCGCCGAATGGAGTGATGAAAGATGTCTTGATCTCATCATCCTCCTTCATCTTGATCTGGTGATAGCCCGAGTAGGCGTCGAGGAAAGCACAAAATTTCGCACCCGGCCGTGGAGTCAACCACTTGGTCGATGCGAGGGAGAGTGAAAGGGATCTTTGGGACACGCCTTGTTGAGGCTAGTATAATCAACACACATCCTCCACTTTCCATTCTTTTTGCGAACAAGAACTGGGTTCGCTAACCAGTCGGGATGATACACTTCTTTAATAAAGCCAGCTGCTAGAAGCTTGGCTATTTCTTCTCCTATAGCCTGGCGTCTATCCTCAGCGAATCGGCGTAAGCACTGTTTGACCGGCTTGGCGTCCGGCCGAACGTTGAGAGAGTGCTCGGCAGCTTCCCGTGGGACTCCGGGCATGTCGGAGGAAGTCCAGGCGAAGATGTCCCGATTGTCCTGGAGGAAGCTGACGAGCGCGCTTTCCTATTTGTCGCTGAGCGCAGTCCCGATCTGCGTCGTCTTGGTAGAGTCTTCAGGGTCGAGTTGGATCGACTTGGTGTCCCGCGCCGACTGAAAAGATGTCGACGTTGAAGCTTTCTTGGATGGCGGTGCTTCCTCGACCACGGCTGACTTGAGGTTGGAGAGTATGGCCTCGGAGATCTGAGCCGCGGCGAGGTTGCAGTTCTCTAGATCACACGTGTAAGCGTGCTGAAAGCTGCTTTGCACTGTGATCACGCCGTGGGGGCCGGCATCTTGAGCTTCAAGTAGACGTAGCTGGGGACGGCCATAAACTTGGCGTAGCAGGGACGACCCAGGATGGCGTGGTATGACCTTGGGGAAGTCGATGATTTCGAAGGTGAGAGTCTCGGTCCGAAAGTTGTCGGGAGTGCCAAAGGTGACGGGCAGGCTGACCTGCCCGAGTGGACTCGCCATCTTGCCGGGTACCACCCCGTGGAAGGGGGCGCCAGTTGGCTTGATCTCGGATCGGGAAATCTTCATGTCGTCGAGGGTCTTGACGTAAAGGATGTTGAGACCACTCCCGCCGTCCATGAGGACCTTGGTGAGGCGGACGCCACAGACGATCGGGTCCACTACCAAGGGGGAATCGTCCCGGCTGGGGTATGTAATCGGGGTGATCCGCGCATCCGAATGAGATCATGGACTCGGACCATCGCAGGTACTTGGGCACCGCCGGTTCCGCTGCGTTGACCTCTCGGTCGATGATCTTCTGGCGACGCTTGGACTCGTAGCCGTTTGGTCCGCCGAAGATCATCAAGCAAGCGGTCTCTTTTGGGAACTCCTCTCTCTCGTCCTGAGGGGGTTCCTTCTTGCCCTTGTTGGGGGCGTAGGGTTTGTTCAGGCTCTTCAGGAGATTGCAGTCGCGCGTCAGGTGATTGGACTTGGGCCCATGGAAGTGACACGGCTGACTCATCATCTCCTCGAAGGTTGTGTTGGTACGCGGAGGGCGGCGCGCTAGAGCGCGCTCGGCGGCAGCGACGAGGTCTCCGCTCCCACGCTTCCGGTTCTTCTTTCTGGACGACTCAGGGTGATCGTGCCGACTGGGGGACTCGGACGCTTTGCCCTTGCCTCTACCCTTGTCGTTCCGAGTGACGCTGCGGACAGCCTCTTCGCCAGTAGCGAAGTTATTGGCTATGTCGAAGAGTTCGCGCGTAGTCTGGGGATTCTTGCGCGCAATCTTGTGGATTAGGTCGGTGCTCCGAATTCCCTTGGAGAAAGCGGTGATGACGTCGCCTTCCCGGATCTCGGGCAACGAATTCTTCTTCTTGGAGAAGCGTTAGATGTACTCTCGGAGATTTTCATCCGCCCCCTTGTGTACAACTGTGGAGGTCCCATGCGTTCCCGGGTCGATTGTAGGTGCCCTGGAAGTTGTTCACGAAGAGGGTCTCGAGGTCTTTCCACGTATGGATGCACCCCGGGGGTAAGCTGGTCAACCAGGCTCGCGCCGAGTCGGCCAGGAAGAGCGGCAGATAGTGGATCGCGACGTAGTCGTTCCCACCGTTGGTTCTGCACGCCGTGTGGTAATCCGCCAGCCAGATGTCGGGCCGGGTCTCACCCGTGTATTTGTCAATGCTGGTAACCCGGAATCGAGGCGGGAAGATGACGCTGCGGATGCGGGGGCCGAATGCTTTCGGACCCGAGTATCCCATGCCGGAGGAGGCCGGAGGAGAATGTTCCCGGCTGGTGGCACCGCTATAGTCGCGGTGATTGCCACGATCTTCCCCCCTGGAACCGTGATGAGCGCTTCTCTCAGCGCCCGCCGGGTCCCTGGGACCGAGTCGATTGTGGACCGGCTCGGCCTGGCAAGCATTCTTTTCCGCGTCCCGTCGGGCACGGGTTCTGGCATCTATGGTACCACGAGCATCTCGGTCGGGACCGAGTCGCCCATGGACTGCCCCAGCCGACAGACGTCGGTCGGGGCTGGCTTGCCGCCCATCCACGTTAGACGGGCTTTTCCGAGGTGGAGAGCGCCGACTCCTGGCGCCTGCAGAGGAGCCGGGGCGTTCTTCAGAAGCTCCAGCATGCTGGAGGGTGGTTTCCTCCAGCAGAACGCGGAGCCGCCGAAGTTCGTTATGTCCCGGGTTGCCTTCGGTGATCTCGATAGCGCGAGCCGCCATTGTGGCTGCGACGATGTTGTGACTCGAGAGAGGAAAGATCGGGACCCCTCCCTTTCACGCATGCGGAGCTCGTTGTGGACCTGGCGTCCACGAGCCCTCATGTCGTCGTTTCGTTGTTGGTCGTCGCGCTGGCGAGCGAGCCGAGTCTGCTGCTCGATCAACTCTTCCTCCTTGGCGAGAAGTCGGAGTTGAGTAGCCTCGAGCTCGGTCGGTGTCTGCTCTCCAATGGGGACCCCGTGGCCTCCGCCGTCGTCTTGCGAGCTGGCGTGGGCCATGAAGACTTCCCGGGATGGATGGTGGCTGCCAGAGCTCTCGTTGTCATCCGAGTGATACTTGAGGATGGGAAGGAGAGATTCGATGGCGCCCACCAGTCGGGATCCGAGTGCGTACTCAGGTACAGCAAACGGACTTGGTTTCGGCGAAGCCTCCCCGCTGGGGAGAGGGGCCGAAGGCACGAGCTCAGGAAGAGACTCGTGCTGAAGAGTTGACAAAGCCCCCGCCACTCGGGAAGCCGCCGAGTAGCAGAGATGGAGCTGGCCGATCTTGTCGGCGATGAAGTTCAACTTCCCAAACTGGAGAAGCTGGCCAGGATCCGGGACGACGCTCATGAGGTCGAATCTCATGATGCATCCCGGGACGAAGACGTTGTTGTTGACGGAGACCATCCTAACCCGTGCAGATGGATCTATGCGCACGGGCCCCTACCTGGCGCGCCAACTGTCGGAGTATTATTCCGGCAATACTAATTATAGGGCGGCGTGAGCACAGCAAATCAGGATGGTTGCACACGGGAGACAAGATTTAGACAGGTTCAGGCCCTCACGGAGAGGTAATACCCTACGTCCTGTGTTTGGTGGTTGGTATTGATGAATCCCGAGTGCTGCAAGCCCTAGAGAATCGATCTCGTGGGGGCTTGAGCTATGAAACAATGGAGAGTGGATGAGATGATCTTGGATGCCGATCGGAGGTCCCCTACCGGGCCTTATATAGCCGGCCGGGGTAGGGTTACAGAGTCCGGATCGGGCTAACAGATATGTTTCCTATTCGGTTACAACGGATTCCGGGTAAGCCGGACAGGTACTAATCCTTGTCTTGTACTCCACGTCGGTGAGGTGCCCCCGTGTTGTAGTCGGACTCCGAGTAGTCGGCCCGGCCCATCCCGTGGTGGGAAGGCCGAGTTCGTCCTCCTTAGTGATACCCGGGTGGCATATCACCATCAGTTCCCAATCTCTCAGTAGCAGAGTCGCTTCACAGGGGTGATTAAACTTAATGACTCTATGATATAAACCCTAAAGTCCTACCCACAACATGTGCTTCATTAACATACACGCATGGCACATGAGCAGGCGAAAACAACTAGATTTCACAGCAGTGACTCTACGACAGAAACTGCAATATTATAAGTTTGAAACTTAACAAACATATACACACATACAGATCTGAAGATCCAAACATACAGCGGAAGAGTATTAGTGGCTACGAAGCCAAAACAGTAGGGCCAAAAGTGGCAGCGAAACAAACCAAGCTACCAACCCCGGGGCAGGATCACTGCCTGGGATTCCCAGCGCCTAGGCGTTGTCGGTGTCAATCTCTAAATAGAAACCACCCTCGGAAGGGGTAGTTTCCTCTGCAACAAAAACAACAACAATAGCAGGGTGAGTACAAAATTGTACTCAGCAAGACCTACAGTGCGGAAATTAGTAGTGATTGTGCCAGGTATCAACAAGGGGTAATTGTGGACTAGTTTGCGGAAAGCAAAGTTTACCTTTGTCAATAACAATAAATAGATTGAAATTCGACTACTAGAATACCTTTTCAAAGGGGACGAGTCGAACACTTCACGAACATTCCTTACTGCAGATCACCACACCTGAAAAACCCCCGATTCTTCCTCGACCACCCTGGGAGGAAGCAATCTCTAACCACGGCCTTAGTGTTGGCAAGTTTTAGGGTTGGTTATAGTTGTCTAATTCGACGCAGGTAATCACCAAGTTGTCCATAACCGCGGACACGGCTGTTCAAACAGTTCAAACCCTGCAGGGGTGTACATCTTTACCTACACGTATCGATCGTCTCTTAATGCTACCAAGTACACACTTCACGAGGTGTGCTAGCAGAGGGTGATCGAACACGACCTTTACAATGCTTTCGACCTAGGTATGAGCCACCCGTACGGGCTAGTCCATGTGCAACAGTCCAGCCATGACTACGACACGGTCCCATACGTTGTGAATCGAGGTACATCCCCAGCCTCTCAGACCGTGTGTCCACCCCACCCTTATATGAGACACCACATAACATTTCCTTTTCATGTATACGGCAAATGGAAACGGTGAACTAATGCAGCTCATACACTAAGTTTAAGCAAATTATTGAGTCGTGGGTGGCCCCATAATCCACCCATGTAGAAGTACGCAAATCTTGGGTCAATGTACGTCGGGAACCGGTCCTTGCGGGAAGACGAGACAACCCACCATGCTCCCAGCCATGGCCTCTCGTCTAAACCCAGATATGATTAAGTGAGTTCATTAGTTATCCCGGTGAACACCCACCTACCACGTAACGCATTCCCAGTGTCGATTCATCTGCTATCTCAGGAATTACGACCTCTACAAATCTAAGCATGTCTAAGCATAAATAGCATAATAGCATTCAAACAGTGTATACTATACTACGCTAGATAGGTTAGGTTAGTAGTGGAGCCGAGAGAGCGACAAGGTAGGTTTTATTCGTCGGACTAGGGTTTTTCTTAGCGGAAAGATAGCAGTTGAACGCATGTGATAATGATTTAAAAACAACTAATACTTTGCAAATAATAGGAGTTTGCAATGTGACCAAAGGGGCTGCTTGCCTGGTTGCTCTGCAACGGAACCCTGCTCGTGATCGAGATTACCGCCCTGAGGATCTTCCGGCTCTATCGAGGAAGAACGAAAACACCGGAAACAAGGGGCATAATCATAAATATTAAAATACAGAACATCGGCATGAGATGACATGCATGCCATGACGTAGAGGGTGCAAAATAAAGACTAATGCAAGTGGAATCAATTTAATCGGAGTCCGGACGCATAAAATGTCGCGATCCAAAAATTCTCCGGCTAATCGAAAACCCTAGTTTGAGTTTTTAGCAACTTGTATTGTTCCTAGCATGCAAACATGGATGGACATGATGCTATTGAATAGATCTTCTTTTTCTGAACATTTTGATATATTATTTGTATTTTTATGATTAAAGATGAATTTTCTATGAATTTTATAAGTTTTAAACCATTTTTCACCCTTTGTTGTATTTTTCTCAGAAAATAATATTTAAATTAATTCAAATACAACAGAGGCTGACATGTGGGCCCTACTGGTCAATTTTAGTCAAGATTGACTTGGGTCAATGACAGTGGGGCCCACTGTCATAATTTTCATTTCTTTAACCTTTTCTTTTATCTTTTCCTCTCATTTTCTTACACATGGGGTCCATTTGTCATAGAGACAAACTTAATAAGTATATTCAATGTGCTGTTAAACCTCAATTAACTCATTATGAGATCGGTTAGTGCTAATTACTGCACTGATTCGATATAACCACTTTTAGCAATTAATGAAGTTCAACAATTAGGTCGGTTAACCATTAACGACTGGATTAATTGGGCTTAACCCTAAAGGAGGCCATCAAAAGCCCCTTTTGGCTGTCGGAATGCCGGTTTGGACGCCATCCGGGTGCTTGGTGGTGATGCCACCGGGGACGGCGGAGAGAGGCAGCGGCGGGCGGAGCTTACCGAGAAGCGGCGGGCTCCGGCGAGCTTCGGGAGTGGTGGACTTCGGGCGAGACGGTGGTGCCCCGGAGCGGCTCGGCAGAAGGCTCGGGATGAGCGGACGGCGGGGAACGGCTCGGGGGGAAAGGAGGCCGGTGGTTGAGGCCGGCGACCGGGAGCGGCGAGCGACGGGGAGGCTTGGGTGGAGGCGGACCGAAGGCGGCGCTCGGGTGGGTGGCGACGGAGAAGGCCCGGGGTGGTGGGGAGCCTCGGCTCGGGCCCCGAACGGCGAGGGTGGAGGGCGGAGCCGGGGAGAGGCGGCACGGAGGGGGTGGCGGAGGTGGTAGCCGGGGCGGTGAGGGCGAGCACCGGGGCGAAGGAGGCTCGGTTTGGGGGCGAAGCAAAGGCGACGGGAGCTCGGGGATCCGGGAAGCGGCGGTGGCGAGGGAGGTGCTCCCGGCGGCGGCTCGGGAGGGTGCTAAGGCGGCGCGGCGAGGAGGCGATGAGGGAGGAGGCCGGGAGGTGCGGAGGCGCGCGGTGGGGCGGCAACGGAGAGGAGCGGCGGTGAGGCGGGGTGCGGAAGGAAGAGGAGGCCGGCGGCGAGCTCGGCTCGGCTGGGGCGGTGCTGGAGCGGAGGGGAGGTGGCGCCGGAGTGGAGGGGCGGCGCGGCCGGGTGAGGGATGGGGGCGGTGGCGACCGAAGAGAATGAGAGAGAGAGAGCGGCGGGAGGATAGGGATGAAGGCGCCGGTGGTTTAGAGGGGAAGCAAGGGAGGCGGTGGCGGGCTGGGCCGGGGGAAGAGAAATGGGCCGAGGTAGGGAGAAGAAGGCCCATGCGGGTAGAAGCTAGGGTTTAAGGGTTTTTCTCTTTTCTTTTTAACTCCTGCTTTAGATTTGAATTCATTTCTTGCTTTCAAACAACACTTCTAACTTCAAAAACAACTTTAAATACTTCCTTCCTATACTTGCTTTCAAATCCAAAAGGATCATTTAAATTAAGCCCCGCGCACGAGGGTTAGAATTGGGTCAGATCGGAATTTAGGGTTTTGTTGAACATTTCAAAAATTCAAAAACTTACTCATTTTTACGGTTCATATGATCATGCTATGAAATGCACATGATGCACATTACAAGTTAATAAACTAGGGATGTTACAAGAAAGCGTTATATATTCAATATAATTCTTAAAAGAGACTTGAGATCTTTTTGTGTCACATAGACAACTGTTGAAAATTGTCAAATATGTATATGGACAGGTTACACAGTAGAATTTGAGTCTAACTAGCGAATAAGGTTGGTAGAGTTTGAGTTGGAAACGTCTGTAATATGGGCTCCCATAAAAGGGGGCACAGTTGTTTATAACCACAAGCCAATTGGTATCTATCGAAGTCATCCCGCAAAAAGAGGTTAGATCGGTGGGCCCATGGAGTGCGGGATGTTGATAGGGATAATCTAGGAATAAATATGAGGTGTGCTTGACAATGGCTCCAAGCTAGGGTGTAGCCTTTGCCCGAATCTCGTTAACAAATATTGGTGTCTATTTTCTCTCTTGATTGCATTGAGATCTAATTGCTACGGGACCACTAGTGTCTGTTGTTCAGATTAGCCCATACTGGGACTGATTTTGCAACAGCAACTAATGTAATATTCCGCTATATGAATATATATGAGTCAAAAGAAAAAACAACGGCAGCTTACGCTGTCTGCTGAAGAGTGTCGTGAATCTCAATAATTGAACTAGTCGATCAGTTACGTTGATGCTATGGACTCAGGACTATATACTTTCCTTGCCAGATTTCGTTAGTTGTGCTACTCAGCTTGTAATTAAAGTAAAACTAGAAACTGCAATTACACATGAGCAGAGTTATATGCTTGTTCAATTAATCTAACCGAAATTCCTACGCAAATGATCACCCTGCCCCTTTACCGAATGTAGCCCATTAGCCCATCAGTAATATGGGCATGTTTCTTCATTCTCGGTGAAATTAAACTGTTTCGGATGAAATTCCACTGAATTAGTTTCAAATAACTACGTTCCAATCAGGTCCATAATGTAGTGGTTTGGGATATAATAATATTGTGCTTGTCCCGATATTTTTTATATTGGATCCGCTAACGTGTAATGATTGTTTATCATCTTCACAGGACGTAACACAGATTTTTCTGATTGGGGATATATAGTACAAGGTAAGAAGCAACGACTGAAGTATACGTCTTATTTACACTAGTACAAAAAAGAAAAAAACATATCTGACGGCTAATCCCATACGGTTCTAATCGACAGTTTCGGATCAATCTAATTTCAGACGGTTACTGACGATGAGTAGTGTACAACTACTATATACGACGACAGTATCCGTATACAGATACACGAAGTCTTAAGAGTATCTTACTTACCGGGGATGCTGTGTATCGGAGAAGGATTCTAAATCGATAATGAAACCACCCGTAGGTATCCAAAACTCTTTAAACTAGGCGGTCAATCCCAATGTTTAAGGAACATGAAGTCCTACTCGGAGACAAATACATATCTCTTACGAGATGGTATACCCTGTATAAAAGGATCATTATCTCTTCGGAGAAGACAAGCTACTTAAGATCTCTTAGAAGACAATCTGAACCAGATAGAAACCTTTGCAGCTAAATCCATTCTTAATTTTTGCTTATTTCAATGATAAAAAGTTTCAATGAGAGAAATTTGGAAAAATTAAAAGGTTAGTCCGACGACTTCTGAGCAAGTAGAAAGGAGATCATCCTCCACAACCACCTCGATCTAGTTGTAGATCTTATCTAGATCTAGACACACCCCCTTGTACATTGTCTCATGATTAATATAAACTAACAGGACATAGGGTTGTTAACATAGGGTTGTTATCCTGAGAGGCCCGAACCTATATAAAATCTCTTCGCCAGTGGCCCGATTTGTAATCTGCTTCGGATACAATCCCCTTCTCTCTTTTCTCCACATATTACGTAAGATCGGCGGTTTATCGATCATCAACAGATGGTGCCGACCGTGGGGATCGAAACTACTAATTCTAGCAAATCACCATTGGCTTCACTGGCACAGGCTGTGCCAAGAACTAGCTTCTCGGACGAGCGGTTCTATGACAACTTCACCTGTCCGACTGATCAGGAGCCGAGGAACGACCGAGTAGATCTCAACGATCTTTCACCTGACGATGAGTCTAATAATGATGTAAATCAGTTGATGGACGAGTACACCGGGGCTTACAGGGTCGATTTTCGATCCCATGACCTTCAGGGCAATCACGCCAATGGCACTAGCTCTATGTCAAGGTTATCACCCGCATGTTCTGACCACCTAGATGGCCAACGAAGCTTACCGAAGGTGACCTCCTATGACAGATCCATGATGGATCTAGATTCTACTTCCAGCAGACAATATCTCCGTGAAGTAGTCACAATGGAGAATAGATCTCAACATCAGAACTCTCATGACAATGGTGGAGATGATTCGGAGCCTCCAAATCCAAGGAGTCCTCCTCATGACCCTAGGGCCTCTCCAGTGGATAACCCTAATAACCGAGAAGGAACTTTGATCCTGCGAGATGCTGATCTTTTTAGATCAAGGGCCGCTCAACAACACTTTGGGATCTGACAACAACTTAGGCAGCCTCCTTCAATGGATCTCACCTTTGCAGTAGGGAAGCAATGGCTAATCGACATGGAGAACAGTATCCTCCAAGTTCGAGAACAAACTGAGTCCGCACACCAAGCGATTGTTGCCAATAGTTCCACGAGAGGGAACACTCACTCCAACTCTTCTCATGATGAAGACAACCATGACAGGCGATCTCATCAGAGAAAACCTTCCCGGTAGAACGATTCGCCGCGAAAACCTAGGAATTTGCCTGTCCGAGGCCATGCCGTAGAGGATCTACGTGAATACCTTGCATGACGGAAGGACTCGAAGACCCCTCCGAATCGATCTCCTGGTCACAATACCTCTCGGTATCATGGTCGAGATGGAGGACAATCTTCGACTCCGAGCGATATATCGACTCAAGGAGCCATCTATGGCTACCAAGCATTTTCCACAGAGCTGAGAAGGGTTCATTGGCCTTCTTGGTTCAAACCAAGATTGATCGAGAAGTATGAGGGGACGACTGACCCCATCAAGTTCCTACAATCTACACGATAGCTATCGAGGCCACAGGAGGGAACGGAAAGGTTATGGCTAACTATCTCCCAACTGCCCTCAAAGGACAGGCTCGGACCTGGCTTACAATCTACAACCTGGATCGATCCACTCGTGGGAGCACCTTTGCAGTTGTTTTCAAGGAAACTTCCAGGGCACGTATGTACGTCCCGGGAAGTCTGATGATCTCTTCTGAGTCTTCCAAGAAAAAGGAGAATCCTTGCGTGAGTACACCTGATGGTTTAGCAATATTTGAAACACCATTCCCAAGGTAACCGATTAGGAAGTCATTCAATCCTTGATTTGTGGTTGCCGGAACCAGAGGTTCACGGAGGAAGTCGCCATGGCTGTCCCGAAGACGGTGAAGGAGTTGATGGACCTTCCTGACAAGGTGGCTCATGCCGAAGAAGCCTTACAGTTCATCAAGGAACGAGATCAAGGCATCGAACGGCCTCAACTGGGACACCAAGACAACTCCACAAAGAACATGCCCAAGAAGAAACCCTCCAACGAAGATCATGACAAGAGACAAAGAACAGGAGAAGTAATGACAAACTTCCCCAACAAGAGTTCCAGGCCACCTCGGAACAAGGGCAAGCCTCAAGCAAAGATGGAGCAGACCGGCAAGCTTTGGTGTGACTTCCATTAGACCGACAAGCATGATCTTCGCCAATGCCGAGAAATTCAAAGGAAAAGGACCAAAGGTCTTGAGCCAAAGCTGAGGGTCTAGTTCCGGTGATGACTTCGACCAGACACCTTACCAAAAAAACAACGGAGGTTAGACCTCATGTTCAAGGGCTTAGCATCTTACGAGTCCAAAAGGCAATTCAAGACAGTGGCTCGAAAAGTTCTCGCCACAATACCCCCGACTAGGCAAACGGTTAGATGGTCAAACATTAGGATCTCGTTTAATCAAGACGTCTACCTCGAGAACTTCGTCCAACCTGGACGGTTCTAGATCATGGTTGAACCTACCATCAACAATTACAAGGTCTCCCGAGTATTGCAGGACAGAGGAAGTTCCTTGAACATCCTTTTCACCAACACACTCGATTCAATGCAGATCCCACGCTCGTCCATCAAACCGGTGATACAGGCCTTTCATGGTATCATTCTTGGGTCCTCGGCTACTCCAATTAGGTAGATCACGCTCCCTATCACTTTTGGCAAACCTGACAATTTCTGAATAGAGAAGGTTCTATTCGATGTGGTCGATTTCGAGATGGTATACAATGCTATCTTAGGACGACCAACCCTCACTAAGTTCATGGCTGCCACACACTATGCTTATCAGTGCATGAAGATCCCAGGTCCCAAAGGTGTTATCACGCTCCTCGGCTGTCCAGACACAAGCTTACACTGCGACAAGCGCTGTTTAGACCTAGTCGAATAGCATCACACTGACAAGGACGATAAGCACTCATGACCTAAAGTGACAGTACGAACTCATGATGAGGTTAAAACAGTTCCCCTGGATCTAGTAGAGCCATCCAAGTGTATTCGGATCGGCTCCAACTTGGACCCGAAGTAGGAACTCGCACTCATCACCTTCCTCTGGGCAAACGCAGACGTATTCGCATGGCAACCGCCTGACAAGCCTGGAGTCCGCAAGGAGGTGATCGAGCATAGGCTAGTAGTCCGCCCAGATGCTAAGTCTATAAAACAAAAACTCTGGCGGTTCACTCCTGATCGAAAAAAAGCCATCAAGGTAGAAATGGAGAAGCTTTTGAAGGTAGGCTTTTATCCGAGAAGTCGATCACCCTGAGTGGCTAACCCACCTAGTCATGGTTTGGAAGGCAAACAAAAAGTGGCGAATGTGTGTAGACTTCACCGACCTCAATAAAGCCTGCCCGAAAGAAGCTTTTCCCCTACCTCAAATAGATCAGATAGTTGATTCCACCTCCAGGTGCAACTATCTATACCTTCTCGATGCGTACTCTGGTTACCACAAGATTAGCATGTGCAGGAAGATGAGGAGAATACCTCCTTTGTAAGTCCTTTTGCAGTATTCTATTATACAAAGATGCTAGCAACCTATCAGCATGGAATGCAACTAGTCTTACATGATCAGATTGGCCGCTATATCGAAGCATACGTCAATGACCTTGTCGTCAAATTCAAGAAGAAAGAAGAACTTCTTGCTGACCTACTAGAGACCTTCACGAATCTATGGAGAAACCAGACTATGCTCAACCTAGAGAAGTGCGCATTAGGAGTAGACATAGGGAAGCTACTCGGCTTCCTAGTCTCAAACCGAGGAATCGAAGCAAACCCCGAGAAGATCAGAGCAATTATGGAGATGCAGTCTCCCAGGTCAGTATGAGAACTCCAAAGGCTAACTGGATACATGGCTACACTCAGCCGCTTCATATCCCATCTCAGAGACTGGGGGCTACCTTCAAATTATTACAACAACATGATGGCTTCACATGGTCAGAAGAATCAGAAAAGACATTCCAAGCTCTAAAATGCTATCTTTTATCGCCCTGTGCTAGTCACTCCCGACCTAGAGTGACGAGGGGAGCCCAACCGGGTAGGCCCAACACCGGGAGTCGGCCCAACAACCTTGCGAAGGCCCACTCGGACGATGGCCCAAGAAAAGGCCTGCTACAGTGCAACGTCCGGGTGCCATCAAGACAAGCGTTACGACTCATCAAGACATGCGTTTCAAGTGACATGAAGACTGGCGTTACTCGGACGTTACTTTGTTTAAATATCCCCATTAATGTATACTGTAACGGCAGCCCAGCCGACTGACCGAGTCGGCTGGAGTACAGGCCTATATAAGGCCGAGCCCCCCATGCAGAAGGGGCGAATCTCTGGCTGATCATTTTCTGAGCTCTAGCTTTCTGGCAATCTTCTTCTTCAACCTCTTGTAATTCTCTCACACAAGATACTCAATACAAACAGCAGGAGTAGGGTATTACCTCTATCATTAGAGGGCCTGAACCTGGGTAAATTTTTGTGTGCACCGCCTAGATCTTCCTTACTCGCTTCCCTAATCCTATTACAAATGGATATTGCCGCGAATTCCCCGCGACAGTTGGCGCGCCAGGTAGGGGAAGCGTGCATTGGAGCCATGATCCAGGCGGGCTCTTCTCCCATGGCTAACGGCAAGCTCACCGCCGGCAATGTGCCGATCATGGCACATCCCGAAGGCTCGGAATTCATATTCGGCAGCCTTTGTTTCGTGGCCGACGCCTTCGGCCAACTACGTCTTCAAGATTCGCGTCCTCGCCCCGTGGTGGAAGCGAGTCCCGAGCTCCGGCTCGAAACTTCTTTTGGTTTGGGCAAGGGCGAAGGACACTCCCAGTTCGTCGCCATGGTGGGCGCCGAATCTCTCCTCCCCCTTCTGGATTCCGAATCCGATGGGGATGAGAGTTCGAACAGCCATACCGCCTCAGCAGAGGTATACGTGGTCGGGGACGATGCCACAGATGCCGCCGGCACATCTGCCGCAGCGGCCAGGGTGGCGCACGAGCACCTGCATACACCCATCGACGGACAGTCGGAGGCCGAGAGGGCCTTGGAGGCCTCCCGGCAAGCCCTCCTCGCTGAACGAGAGCGCCTTGGTCAGGAGCGGGCGGCCCTCGAACAGCAAGAGCGGCAACCGAATGATCCTCACGGTTCGCGCAGTCGCGCGAACCGGCGAACTTTTTCAGCCGCACGGAGGAGCCGGGCTACTCGGGCCCCACTCTTCGGGCGACAACAGGATGGAGTCGCTGTCTATCAGACACCAGCTTAGAATCTTTTTGCGGCTGCTGCGCTGGCCGATTCATTGCCGCCCCCAGCAGATGGCCCCGCGGCAGAGATTCACCGCCGAGTCGTCACCTTGATGAAGACGGCGGTGGAACAGCAGCAGAATGAGGCCGGGTCGGTCAGCAACCGACTGGCCTCCCAAGCCACTCGGAGTCGGCCGTCGGGGGGTCCGAGTCACCCTGTTACCGTTGGCTCGTCGCAGCCGAGTCGGTCTACAAATCGGCTTGACGCTCGTCAGGAGATTAACCGGCTTCAGGCTGAGCGGCGACAAGCCAGCTCCCTCCGAGCAAACGACGCCCGTGATGCTTGGGATGATATCGAGGGACGACGGGCAGCCCGGATGCGGGCTGAGCGGCGTGCCGGCAAAGTCAATCAGCCGGGTGGCTCTGCCTCCACCGGTCCGCTTTGCTTCAGCAGGCGGATTCGGGGTGAGCCGTTTCCAGACCGGTTCCGAATCGCCAGTGGCATTGACAAGTATGACGGCACAGCCAAGCCGGAAACTTGGCTTGCCGATTACTTGGTTGCTTGCAACATAGGAGGAGGCAACGAACGTGTCGCCCTCCGAAGCCTACCCCTGATGCTGGAAGGGTCGGCTCGGGCATGGCTTAACAGCCTGCCCGAAGATAGCATCTACGACTGGAGGGACCTCTAAGAGGCCTTCATCAAGAACTTTGAGGGCACGTATAAGTGCCCTGGGAACGCCCAAGACCTGTGGCTCTGCGTCCAGGAGAAGGGCGAGTCGGTTCGCGATTACATCCAACGCTGGACCCGGCTGCGCAACTCGATCGAGGATGTCACCGAGATGCAGGCCATCAAGGCCTTTTCCCAGGGAGTTAAATACGAACTCCTCAAGCACAAGTTGGCCCGGTCTAACATACAGACCATGGGCTGACTCATGGAAGTCGCTAGCAAGTACGCGACGGGTGAAGAGGCGATGCGGTACGAAGACAAAGGCAAAGCAAAAGCTGAGTCTTCAAGCCGGAAAGTCCCCACCGACTCAGGTCGGAAGCATGCGGACAACCGCCCCCCCGAAGCGGAAGGCAGGCGGCGGAGACGGAGTCAGCGGAGCCGACCTGGTTGCGGCCGCTGAGCGTGGCACCCAGCGTGGCGACGCTGGCCAGAAGAAGGAGCGCCCTTGGCAACAGCGCAAGGCGCCAAAACTCACCTTCGAGGAAATCCTCGATAGGCCTTGCTCGTTTCACAGCACCGCCAACTATCAGGCGGGGCACTCGACACGGGAGTGCAGCTTCTTGCAGCGACTCCAGGAAGAAAAGCAGCCTGAGCCGGAAGACGGTGGAGAAGGAGGCTCTGCTGCAGGTGGCGGTGCTGCGCAGTATCCCCCTCAAAGGGGGGTACTCATGATCTTCCAGGGATCCGACTCCAAAAGGGGTTGGAAGCTGCGCTGTCGCGAAGTCAACGCGACGGTGCCGGCTGTCCCACAATGGCTGGATTGGTCCGAGGTGCCAGTCGGCTTCAGCCAACTCGATCACCCGGACCGGATCCCTCAGCCTGGCAAGCATCCCTTGGTGGTGGATCCGCAAGTTGGCGGGTTCAAACTCCGCAAGGTTTTAATGGACGGCGGCTCCAGCATCAACATCATCTTCATGGACACCCTGAAGAAGATGCAGGTTCCGGAGACCCAGCTTCGCCCCAGTAACACTTCTTTTCATGGGATTGTGCCTGGGAAGTGTGCGAAGCCTCTGGGTCAAATCTCCCTAGAGGTTGTGTTCGGTGAGCCGAACAACTTCCGTGTCGAGACATTGACCTTCGAGGTAGTCGGCTTCAAGAGCGCCTACCATGCGATCTTCGGCCGGCCGGCTTACGCCAAATTCATGGCTAGGCCGTGTTACACGTACCTGAAGCTGAAGATGCCGGGACCAAAAGGCGTCATCACCGTCACTGGTGATTTTGAACGCTCTAACGAGTGCGATCTCGCCAGCGCGGACATTGCCGAGTCCCTGATCGCGGCCCAGGAGCTGGAGAACATCCAAGCTTCCGCCGACTCGGACCAACCTCCACCCAGCAAGAAGGCGGCAACCGAGTCCACCTTCCAGTCGGCCAAGGACACAAAGCGTGTCCAGGTCCATCCCGAGGATCCGTCCAAGACGGTCCAAATCGGGACCGACCTCGAGGCCAAATAGGAAGGCACGCTCGTCGACTTCCTTCGTGAGAATTGGAACATCTTCGCATGGAAGCCCTCTGACATGCCGGGTGTTCCGAGAAAGTTCGCCGAGCACTCCCTCAACGTCGTCAAGGATGCAAGGCCGGTGAAGCAGTCTCTCCGCCGCTTCGCTGAAGACTGGCGAAAAGCAATCGGAGAAGAAATCGCCCGACTCCTCGCAGCCGGGTTCATCAAGGAAGTTTTTCACCCGGACTGGTTAGCAAACCTGGTCTTGGTTCTTAAGAAAAACAAAACTTGGCGCATGTGTGTGGACTACACGTCCTTAAATAAAGCATGCCCCAAGGACCCGTTCGCCTTACCCCGAGTGGATCAAGTTGTCGACTCCACAGCCGGGTGCGAACGTTTATGTTTTCTGGATGCCTATTCAGGCTACCACCAGATCAAAATGAAAGAGTCGGATCAAATAAAAACTTCTTTCATTACCCCATTTGGGGCTTTTTGTTATATCACTATGTCTTTTGGTTTGAAAAATGCCGGCGCGACATATCAACGTTGTATGCAAAAGTGTTTGCACGACCAGATAGGCAGGAATGTCCAGGCTTACGTCGACGACATTGTGATAAAGACAAAGAAGACCGCAGACCTCTTGACTGACTTGGCGGAAACCTTCGCCAATCTCAGGAGGTACGACATGAGGCTTAACCCGGAGAAGTGCGTCTTCGGAGTTCCGGCTGGCAAGCTACTCGGCTTCATCGTTTCCGAGCGAGGAATCGAAGCGAACTCGGATAAGCTTGATGCCATCATCAAGATGGGCAAGCCAAAGGACTTGAAGGCCGTCCAGCGCTTAACCGGGTGCCTAGCCGCCCTAAGTCGGTTCATAGCCCGACTCGGTGAGAAGGCTTTGCCTTTCTACCGACTTCTCAGGAAGTCCGATTCCTTCGAGTGGACGAGTGAAGCTCAGCAAGCCTTCGAAGATCTCAAGCGTCTTCTGTCGACACCTCCGGTTCTCGCTGCACCCATGGAGGGAGAACCCATGCTACTTTACATCGCAGCCACAAATCAAGTGGTCAGCGTTGTCTTAGTGGTGGAACGTGCAGAAGAAGGCCGAATCCAGAAGGTACAGCGACCCGTCTACTACATCAGCGAAGTCCTTTCCGAGTCGAAGCAGCGCTACCCGCACTACCAGAAGCTTGTCTATGGCGTGTTTCTGGCGACTCGGAAGCTGGTGCACTACTTCCAAGCCCACTCAGTCACCGTGGTCAGTCACGCCCCATTGTCTGATATCATCAACAATCGGGATGCCACGGGCCGAGTCGCTAAGTGGGCGATAGAACTCAAGCCGCATGACATCAGCTACGAGCCCCGCAAGGCCATCAAGTCGCAAGCTTTGGCAGACTTCATCGTTGAGTGGACAGAGAGCCAGTCCCTTCCGACTCAGGTGCACCTTGAGCACTGGGTCATGTACTTCGACGGTTCGAAGATGCTTGCGGGCACGGGGGCTGGAGTTGTGCTGATCTCCCCCAAAGGCGACAAGTTGAATTACGTGCTCCAGATTCACTTTGCCGCCTCCAACAACGTCGCAGAGTACGAGGCACTACTGCATGGCTTACGCATTGCAGTTTCACTCGGCATTCGCCGACTCCTTTGTCGCGGCGACTCGGATCTGGTGGTGCAACAAGTAATGAAGACTTGGGACGCCAAAGATCCAACCATGGCAGCATACTGTGCTGCTGTGCGTCGGCTAGAAGGACACTTTGACGGCCTCGAGCTTCACCATGTTCGTCGAGCAGATAACGAAGCCGCTGATTCCCTTGCCAGGATCAGGTCTGCTCGAGAAAAAGTGCCGCCTGGAGTTTTCCTTCAACAACTTTTCCAACCATCCGTCAAGTTGGAGTCAGCTGCTGAGTCATCTGAAGCCGGCTCGTCACATCCAGAACCGGCTCAACCGATCCAAGAAGATGTCCTAGCAGTCATTCCTCTCTGGACTCAGCCGTTCCTTGCGTACCTCTTGCGCAAGGAGTTACCTGAGGATCCGACTAGGGCACGCCGCATCGTGTGCCGAGCTCGAGCATACACCATCATCAATGGCGAGCTTTACAAGCGTAGCACCACTGGAATCTTCCAGCGCTGCATTTCGCCGGAAGAAGGCCGAACCTTGCTCGAGGAAATCCACTCGGGACTTTGCGGCCACCATGCTTCGTCAAGATCTTTGGTCGCCAAAGCCTTCCGACATGATTTCTTCTGGCTCAGCGCCCATGCAGATGCCGAGGAACTCGTCCGAACTTGTGAAGGCTGCCAGCGGTATGCCCGTCAAATACACATGCCGGCTACCGCGCTCAAGACCATTCCGATCACATGGCCTTTTGCTGTGTGGGGACTCAACATGGTGGGTCCGCTTAAAACAGCCCGAGGAGGTTTTACTCATCTTCTTGTGGCTGTGGACAAGTTTACGAAGTGGATCGAAGCCAAGCCAATCATGAAGCTTGATGGTCCGACTGCTGTCAACTTCATGAAGGGAGTCATCTTCCGATTCGGAGTTCCTCACAACATCATCACTGACAATGGCAAAAACTTCACTGCTGAAGTCTTCCGCCACTTCTGTCGGGACCATGGAATCTGGATTGATTATGCTTCCGTGGCTCATCCTCAGTCGAACGGTCAAGTTGAGCGGTCCAACGCTCTAATTCTTCAGGGCATCAAGCCCCGGTTGCTAGTCCCATTGCAGCGGGCAGCCGGTTCTTGGATCGACGAGCTTCCATCTATCCTTTGGAGCTTAAGGACGACTCCAAACCGGTCGACTTGCTACACGCCGTTCTTCATGGTTTACGGAGCTGAAGCCGTCTTGCCAAGTGACATCCTCCACGACTCCCCGCGAGTCGCAGCCTACGTGGAAAAGGATGCCGAGTCAGCGCGACAAGACGACCTCGATCTCTTAGAAGAAGCGCGAGAACTTGCTCTCTCGCGCTCGGCCATTTACCAACAGAACTTGCGCCGCTATCACAGTCGGCAAGTTCGGGGCCGAGTTTTCAACAAAGGAGATCTGGTCCTCCGGCTGATCCAGGACAAGGCTGGCATGCATAAATTGTCTCCGCCGTGGGAAGGTCCATTCATCATCAACCAGGTGCTTCACAACGGTGCATACCGACTGGAAGACCCGGCAACCGGCGCAATTACTGAGCAGACTTGGAACATTGCACAGCTGCGTCCCTTTTACACTTAAACTTTGTACTTCAAACAGTTCATTGTTTTATTATGAATAAATATTTGTTTCCTTCAAGCGGCACTCGAGAAGCATTTTTTGTTCATTCAACCATCATTTTCTGATTATGTTCCCTTTGGGCAATTCCCGGGGGCTACATCTAATAAAACAGAGTGACTTCACTTCGGGCAACACCCGGAAGTCACTACAAACCCACTGGGTGATTTCTCACTAGGCGTAAGTTATTTCGAATCTCCTAACTTTGTTTCTACACGAGCGTCTAAGTAAACGTGTACGGTACCTAAGGCCCACTCTTCGTCCCCAACTACAGTCGCAACCCGGCTGTCCGGTTGGCAAGAGCAAAAGCTAAAGGTCGGCCTGCACGCGAAAGGATCAGACTCGGCGTAAAAAAAACAAAGGCGGACGAATCAAGTAACTTGTGCAAAATATTAAAATGGGGCCAAAAGACATTTTTCATTTCAAAGCAAAAGTCTTTACAATTGTTTTACTCGGCATACCGAGTGATATTACATTAGAATTTTTTATTCCTCCGGAGTTGCTTCTATGCGCTCCTCCATGTCGGTGAAGCTGGCGATCCGGCTGGCGGCGGCGCGGACTCGGGGAAGGAGCTCCAGGGGGTCGACTGGATTCCCTTCTGCATCGAGCGGGGCTCCAGCGGAGATATTGTCGACGTCTGCGTCGGGATGGTGTGCAAGCACCATTGCCAGCGCCATGCCGACTCCCGCACGGGCTGCCGACTCCTTCCACTCTTCGACTTCCGCCGGGCCCAGTGAGAGCTTGTCGGCGAGGGCGAAGACGCTGGAACTCGGCTCCTCTCCCGGCCAGAGCTTGGCACAGAGGCCTTGGGCAGCCGACTTATAGTTCTGCACCAAGCTCTTGACTTGGAGGAGTCGGTCCTCCATCATCACGACGCACTCGGACATCAGCTCGGGTGTCCAAAGTGCATCGAGTGCCGATCTCGCCGGTTCGGAGAGCGCGCAGAGTCGGAGCACCACCTGCCGGGTTCGTTCCTCCAGCTCTGGGCAAGCGTCTGGGTACAGATTATTGCTAAGGAAAAGAAGCAAAGAAGTGTACAAAAAGAAAGAAGCAAAGGACTCGGGGGCTCACCGAGTAAAGTCTCATTGGCTTTTTTGAGTTCGCCAATGAGATCCCTCTCACGCTTCTCCCAGTCGGTGATGACCGCGGCATGTCGCTCCTGCGACTCGGTCATCTTTTTGGAGAAGTCGTCGACAGAAGCCTGCAGCTTTTTGTTCGCCGACTGCGACTACTCATACTGCTTTACCAGCTTGTCGTAGTCCGACTTAAGCTGGGTGGCAGCTTTCAGTTGATCGTGAACTTTGCGCATTTTGCCTTCATATTCGGCTGCTTTGTCGTCGAGCTTTTTAGTGACAGTCGCAGCCGGGATCCTTGAGTTCACCTCTTTCTTGAGTTGAGTATTTTCAGCTTCGAGGTCTGCCGACTCAGAAAACTTCAATATCACAGAAAACTTCAAAGGTAAAGAGGATTAAGACTCGGACACTTACACTTGAGGGCGGCGAGCTTCTCTGCGAGCTGCCGACTCTTGGCCTTCTCCTCCTCCAGTGCCTTCTCTAAGGAGGCGTTCTTTTCCATAAGGGCTGGGCCGTTTCCGCCCAGTCGGATTGCAGCCTGGTGAAGGAAAAATTTTATCAGTACCCGAATTTGTAAGTCTCCCACCGACTCAATCAGTCGGCCAGAAACTCGGGGGCTACACCCACTGGGTGCACTGAACGTGCTCCCAGTGTTAGAAAATAAGCAAAGTTTGAAGATAACTTACCCCGACGGAGGTTTCCAGAACCTCGGCCGAGTCCGCCAAGGACTTAGCCGCGTCGGCGAAATCCCTGAGCTTGGAGCTAAGGGCGGCAACGCGGTCCGCGGCTTTTTCCGCAGTGGCCAAGTCCCCCGTGCTGCAACTTGGCAGCAGCAGCGCCGGGACGAGGTCTTTTGACGAAGCCGGCGCCGGCTCTTGAGTCGAGGGAGTCGGAGCCAGGGGCTGGCATGGTTTGGCCGCTGGAGGCAACTCGGTGGCAAGTTGGCCTCCGGCTTCATTCGCCAGCTCGGAGGAGTCGACACCTGCTGCAGCTGCCGGCTCCGTTGACTCCTCGCCTGCGGGAGTTTGCTGGCGCTGAGGATCCTCAGCTGAAGCTTCGGCGGACCCCGCGCGCATGTCCGGCTCCGGGACCTCCTCCCCAGCTGCGGCAGGTTGGGGCATGGGAGAACTCGGCTGTGGCCCACTTGGTGAGACTGCAGCCGGAGACGTGGCTGCAGCCGGAGGCGCGGCGGACCCGGCAGCCGTGGCCGACTCCGTTTCCACGGTGGAAACGGTTGGTGCCGGTGCGCTGGGGTTGGCCGCAGCTGGAGGTGTGGGAGATCTGGCACCCGTAGCCGACTCCGTCTCCATGGCAGAAACGGTCGGCGCCGGTGCGTTGGACTCAACTGTGGCCGGAGTCGGTGAAGTTGACTCTGGCGGCGGGATTGGGGTCGAGACCACCGGCGCGCCGGGGGAAGAGCCTCCTTTGTCGGAGAGCTTCTTCTGGACCCTGCAAAGCAAAAGAAAAAACCGACTTCAATACCTTCTAAACCTACTGCGACTAGGGCATGAGACAGGACTCGTACCTGGTCGTAGTGGGGATCGTTTTCTTCTTCGGCTTCCCTGGGGCGGGCGGGCCTCCGGAGGAACCGGCGAGCGCCGATTGAGGCGCACTCGGTTTGGCGGCAGGAGCTGGAACCTGTGCCACTCGGCCGGGAGGAGCTGGAGCCGGCGCCCCCCGACTGGCAGATGTGGCTCGTACAGGAGCCGGAGCCTGCGCAGTGGGGCCGGCAGCAACTGCCCGGATCCGCTTGGCAGCCGGCTCCGCTGGAGCCGGCTCCATCCCAGCTTGCGGGGCCTGAGATCCCGATGCGTCGTCGTCGCGGCCCCGCTTGACGACTTCGTATGACCCTCCCGACTCGGAATCCGAGTCGATTTGGACGCCACTCTCGGGGGCATCCTCGTCGACTTCGGCGTTATCCAGTGCTGCCGGGGCCGAGTCTTGCTCGGGGAGAGGCGGCATGGAATTGATGTTAAGGTAGTTCTGCAACGGCAAAAAACTGTGGTGGTAGTAGAGCAAGCACAAACAACAAATGCAAGAGCCGACGCGGAGTACAAGCACGCACAGGCGGGACAGTGGGCGACCGAGTAGGAGCACTTGTTTTGACTGACTCCTCTCAGTTCTCTCTTTAAGGTCGCGAATACCCAACACTAAGGGCAACCGTGAGCCTAGAAGAACGAATGTGGGGATTTTCTCTTTACTGCTGCATTATGACTTCCTCTCTATATTACTTGACCTAGTGCTGATAATACACCATACTGCTATCTATACTGTCAGACCGGCCGGGACCTTGGGCCCCCCCTTGCTCCTCCTCACCCTTTTACTTTACCTTATTGCCTTGCTCTTTCACCTACACCGGCCTATCTCTCTCTGCTAAATTGGTGCTACCAATCGTTGGCGTCTCTATACTTCTCATGAATATGTCAGAATTCCCGTTGGTGTAGTCGCTGCCCCCCCTCCCGTAACCCTCCCTCCTATAGTGCCCCCATTGCCCCTGGGCGCAGAGCCCAGACTCCTGAGCGCGCTCACAGTTCCTCGGCGACCGCTCTCTTAGTCAGCCCCTCCTACGCCATGCCCCCCTCCTTATTCCCCGCTCTACTCCCCCAGCTATCCCCGACCATCCCCGCTGCGGTCCCCCGCAAACAGACCGGGTCGCGGCCAGTAGCCGGGCTCGATGGAAGAGCTCCACAGCCCCGCCAAACCCTGGCCGAGCCCCATCCCACAACTAGGGCAAGGGCTACATATGCCCACAGGGACTGTGGCTAGGTTTTGGAAGTCTGCGCACAGGTCCCTTCGTAGAATAGACACCACAGCAAGCACGCACGGCCCCAAAAGAAGTCTAGCGTTACAGCTGCGTTCCCCGTGCTTAGCTTTTTAGTCCCTCCCGTTGATCAAGATGCGACGGGAGCGAAGCACACCCGATAGTGCTCGTGTGAGGGGGCTTTCCCTCCTTGTACGGCGCCCGCCAGTTGCCGATTGTTCGCGGCGGCAGCAGGCCGACGCTGGCGAACCCGACGAGAAGCTCGTCGGTGATGACCGAAGGGATCCAATCCCCTTTCTTCCATCCATCGGCGGTGGCGGCGGAGGCAGCAGCCTTCTTGCCCTTGCTAACAGCGCGAGACATAGTCGCTGGCTGATGGGTGATGGCGGCAAGCGAGTTTTTTCTTTGTCGGGAGCGAGTGCGTGGTGGCGGAGCTTTGGAAGCAAAGGATTGAGCGCGAGGAAGACGAAGGCAAAGTGAAAACTAAGACTGCCCTACGCCCGCTTTATAGCCAAGGGAGTCTAACCGCCGGCAGTCGTGCATCCGACGTGGCGGGAAAACCGCCTCGGTAACCGCCGTCCCGCGCGCGAAAACCCGCGGGATTCGGGCGCCTTTTTCGCCACGACGCGACATCCCAGGCGACGTGACCGGTTGACATTACGTCAGCATCCATCCCGTGCGCATTTCCCGCGTGATTCGGGCACAGTCATGATGAACTGCTGCCTCGGATAGCGCGTGAAATCAGAGCAGCGGCAGATGTCTCGGGCACGCTTCGTGCACGACTCGAGGCGAAATCATTGCGCTGCGGGCACTCTGCCCAACCGGCCGCGCGCATTGAATGCTGATGTGATATCTCAGTCAAGAGAAGATCGAGATTCCAGTCGGAGCTGACTGGGGCCGACTCAGTCTGGCTCGAATTGAGCTCACTGGAACACATTGCGGGTCATACCGACTCCATCAAGCAACTCCGAGGCGCACAAGCCGCCAAACTCGGAAGCAGACTGACTCTACAAAAGGGTGCTGACGACCAGCCCAACAGGATTTTCAGGTCACTCGGCAACACCCAAGCTAAGAACGAACTCGGCATCTACAGCGGAGCAGCAGGATCCTTGAATCAGAGCCGGATGCCACAGCGGCGCAAGGTGGTTCATTGATTTGGGATTCAATGCCGGAGTTCGAGGACTCGGCTTCGAAGCTGAAGAACGAAGGCGTTCCCCCCTGAGGGCACAAGATGGCATTGGTCCACTCGGATACGCCAGACGCTATTTCGGATGTATTCAAAGTTCATGATACGCCTCTCGAAAGGCCACAAGCCGATTCCTCAGCCGGAAAATGCGGGTATCACCGAGTTCCTAATACTTAGCACATATCTAACCTTCTTTCAGGTATTACGAGGAGTCCATCAAGGTCTCTCCATCGACGACTTGGACACAAGCAACTAGCTCACCACTCGGCATCCGTGTCGAGACTTCGAAGCACTCGGGGGCTACTGACGAGGGGAGCCCAACCGGGTAGGCCCAACACCGGGAGTCGGCCCAACAACCTTACGAAGGCCCACTCGGACGATGGCCCAAGAAAAGGCCTGCTACAGTGCAACGTCCGGGTGCCATCAAGACAAGCATTACGACTCATCAAGACATGCGTTTCAAGCGACATGAAGATTGGCGTTACTCGGACATTACTTTGTTTAAATATCCCCATTAATGTATACTGTAACGGCAGCCCAGCCGACTGACCGAGTCGGCTGGAGTACAGGCCTATATAAGGCTGAGCCCCCCATGCAGAAGGGGCGAATCTCTGGCTGATCATTTTCTGAGCTCTAGCTTTCTGGCAATCTTCTTCTTCAACCTCTTGTAATTCTCTCACACAAGATACTCAATACAAACAGCAGGAGTAGGGTATTACCTCTATCATTAGAGGGCCTGAACCTGGGTAAATTCTTGTGTGCACCGCCTAGATCTTCCTTACTCGCTTCCCTAATCCTATTACAAATGGATATTGCCGCGAATTCCCCGCGACATAGAGGAAGAGCTATTGCTGTACATCATTGCCAGGGCACGAGCTGTAAGTGGAATATTGGTGGTGGAACGTGAGTAGCTCGACAAGCAAGAGAAGACTAAACAACCAGTGTACTACATCAACGTGGTCCTTCACGGACCAAAGAAGCATTACCCGGAAGTCCAGAAGCTAGTCTACATGGTACTCACAGTCTCTCGCAAATTATGACACTATTTCCAGGCTCATAGGATCATCATACCATCCACCTTTCCACTCGGCAATATCCTCCACAATAGAGATACTATCGGCAGATCGCCAAGTGGGCTGTGGAACTTAGGGAGTTCGGCATCTGTTTCACTCCATGTACAACAATCGAGTCACAGGCCCTCGTCGACTTTGTCGCCAAGTGGACCAAGCTCGAGCAGCCTCAATAGGTGCCATCCGATAACTCAGATGTTTGGACATTACACTTTGATGGCTCACTCACGCTTCAAGTCTCGGGGGCTAGAATCATACTTACATCCCTAACCAAAGAATGTCTGTATTACATATTGCAGATCGACTTACCTGCCACTAATAATGTGGCTGAGTATGAAGGTTTGCTCGCTGGACTCCGAGTAGCTTCTTCCTTTGGCATTCGTCACCTGCTCGTGAGTAGGGACTCGCGGCTGATGGTGAAGCAAGACCAAACCTCCGATGAGACCATGGTGGCTTAACTTTTAGAGGTGAGGAAGCTAGAAAGGAAATTCATCTAACACGAGGTCAGATATATCCCTCGCAAGGATAATTGCCTCGCCGATAAGCTTGCCCGACTAGCATCCTCACAATCCCTATGTCCTTTCAGGGTCTTTGTCAAAAAGATCTCAACGTTGCCCACGACATCGACAGATGACATGGTGAGTGCCACGACATCTGTAGATGACATGGCCGAGAGAACGGTGAATCACCAGCTCAAGATGTCACTAGGTATTGACGTTCCACTAGGAGCAATGGGGGAACCCATAGAGGGGGAACTCGTAGCTCCGCTTGATCGAGAAGAATTGTGGATGGATCCCATCCACTAGTACCTTCAGAATCGAGTTACGCCTGAGAATGAGGCACTAGGAGAGCATATTGCTCGTAGGGCCAGGGTGTATTCCCTGGTCGACGACGTCCTTATCACAGAGGTGCCCACGGAGTGCTCATGTGGTGATTCACTTGGAAGCAGGCTATCGAACTACTCGAAGAGATCCATGGAGGGGTGCGCGGAGCTCATGCTTCCTTCTGAACCCTGGTCAGAAAGGCCTTCAGACAAGGTTTCTACTAGCCTACAACTCTCCATTATGCAAGAGAGATGGTTAGGTTCTATAGTCAATGCCAGGTCCACAGCAGGCGCATTCACCAACCCACTCAAGCCTTACAGATGATACGCCTGTCGTGGCCTTTCGCGACATGGGGTTGGATATTCTGAGCCTCTTCCTGGTCTCACCCGGGAGCTTCAACTTCCTCGTCATCGCTATAGATACTTCCACCAAGTGGATCGAAGCTGAGCCAGTCGAAAAGATCACCTTGAAAGCCACCAAACGATTCATCATGAAGAACATCATTTCCCAGTTCGGCGTCCCAAGTAGGATCATCAGTGATAACGGTACTTAGTTCTCCAGTGAGGCGTTCATTGGTTACTGCACGGACCTCGGCACCAAAGTCTAGGTGCCAACGGACTCTGTCCACACCAAGGCATGGGTCTCTGAGTTACCATCCATCCTCTAGCAAACCGGACCACCGCTAGTCGGGCAACAGGTGAAACACCATTGTTTCTAGTCTATGGGGCATAAGCTATGCTTCCCTGTGAACTAAAGCTATAGTCTCCTTGGGTTGAGTGAAGAATCTTAGTAACGAGAAGATGAACTCAATGTCGATCATCGAGGAAAAGAAGACTCAAGCATTGCTACAAGTAGCCAAGTCAAGGCCTCTCTCAACAAGGGCCACCAGCTCTGGCAGTAGCAATGACGAAGAAGGTTCCTTGATCCTCAAGACCGAGGGAGGCACCACCGTCAAGGCAGGAGCTCCGACCTCCTGAGCCGAAGGCTGGTCTGATGACGAAGCTGGGGGCTCCTTGACCTGTACGGCCGGACCAGAAGCGACCATAGCGGTCTCTGCCATCGGAGGATCGGTCTGCTTCATCGGATTGACAACCTTGGGCAGGGGACTGACCACTCTGTAAGAAAGGCAAGATCAAAGATGGCTATCCCCAACTCGGGAAATAGTATACCGAGAAGCTTACTTGCCTTGGCCGCTTTAGCCGGAGTGGAACTGCACGTGCTGAGTAAGGCTGGACAGAAAGCTCAAGGCTTGCAGCTCGGCTCAGGCCTGGCTCAGCTCGGAGGTGCAACGAGCCGAGCTTGAGCCTACTCCTCAGCTTGTAAAGCTCGTGAGCTGCTCGTAGGCTCATTTGGGCTCGTTACATGAAAAAAATTGGCATGATCTTTGCTAAAGAACTGACAATCCACATATATATATATTGAACAATTATACAATTCCCAAACACATATAACATAAAAAGTGATGCAATCAACATGTAAATAAGTCTGAAGTTGTGAACAATAACATTCAAACATGCACCAAGTCCATGTCCAATAAGTTATCAAATGTAAAATCTCAAACTCTCAATGTGAATAATTCAACATCCATGTCATGTGACTATCAATATGAAGCTCAACTCTTATCCTTCATTCTCCATTCTTGGAAAATCCATATCGAAGATATGGAACAAATTCATCCTACATGTCAAATAAAACAATGATACATCAATTATATGAATTTCGTATTTTAGATATTATATATGTGAACTTCGTAGTACTGGCATTATAGGACCTACTAGTTGCTCTCCACCATGCTTTTTGGAAATGGAATGAGCTCGACATCGTCCTTATCATCTTCTTCTTAAATAAATTAATATTAATTGAGTTATGCATGATATAGATAAAAGATAACAATCATAATATAAATGAAATTATAACATTGGTAATAAACATACCACTGACATAACAGCTTTCTTGTCATTATGTGCACCTCTAATCTAGCTAGAAGTACTGTAGCGACCAGATCTTAATACACGAGATTAGTAAGGATCCTCGTGAACAAGTCAGTTTTCCTCTCATACATGCATGCATAAAGATACTTCAAAAACGATTTCGATTAAAAACCCTAACATGCGCCTTTAGGGTTAACATGAAATCGAACATCAAACCTAATGTCACTACAACTCACGATTCAAAAATTTGATATATGTTCCAAAATTCCTAGGTTATCAAACTGTTACCAGTCAATCGAAGTTTATTTGTACATTAAGACCAAACTTATTTTAGTAGTTTCTCTCCGCACATAAAGTTTGGAAATAGCTGATCGACTAAACCCCCTCTCCTCAAAATATAAATGAAATAACACATTAAAAATCTAAATAACAGATTGACCACAAGTCTAATACGAAATAAATTCAAACCCTTAACATTCAAATTTTATTTTATTCTGGAACTCCTGTTATCTTAGCCTTGTTTTAAATAAGCAAAGAAAATAATATAGACATCTCCTGCCATGTGGGCCCCGCTGGCAGCCCTTCTCTTCCATGTGTCCCACGCTGCAACTCCCCTTTTCTTTAAGTAGCAGCTCACCCCAGTGCATTGATTCACTCCAGTCTACCTTCTTCATCCTGCCATCCCCCATTTCCTTCAACGTGAGAGCAAACCCAAATGCCCTCTTCTCAATCTCTCATCCAAAACCAAGATTTGAGCTATGCATGTTATGCCACCCAATTCCCCATCTCCTGAGCCTTAGATTCATCCAAAAATCATCTACATGCATGGGGTTCTCGGCATTCTCAGGAGCAGACTTCGTGCCCTCCTCTGGTTGTGCCGCCGCCGCCGCTCTCCGGCGTTCTTCCTCCGCCTGCGCCGCCCAGCCCGCCGCCGGCCAGCTCCCCTTCAGGCCGCCGGGTCCTTGCCGCCCTCCACCGCCGCCCTCCCCATTCACGCCGAGCCCCCGCTCGCCTCGGCTGCCCCGTGGCCGCCGCCGGCCTCCCACAGCGCCGCCGGCCTCCCCACTTCCCGCGCTCGGCCGCGCCACCTCTCCCCGTGCTGAGCTGCTCTCCCTCGCTGCAGCTAGCTCGCCGCCGCGGCAAGCCGTGCTCCAGGCCCGCTGTTCCATCCGCCGCCTCAGGTGTCACCGCCGGCCACCCCGGTTCTCCTCTCTATCGCCTTCCTTCAGTGTGTCGCCATGACTGCCGCTCCCCAATGCCGGTGTAGTAGCCGAGCTTCCCCAAGCAGCGCCTCTTTCGCTCTTTCCTCTTGCCTCTACCACTGTTGCCCTGCGCTGCTATTCTCCCAGCCACTATGACCTTAGATCTGCCGCCATAGCTATCAAGTCTCTTGGCCCTAGTTGAGTACTGCAGAGGATGACGTCGATGAACCAAGATAATGAATGGAGATGAGAGTAGTCAGAGGGAGAAGAAGTAGTTCATTCGGCTACGTAAGAGAAGAGCTGATGAAGAAGGAGAATACTTGAAGGTCTGGATGGTGTCGTGCCGAGTTCATGTCCACAACATCAGCCCCGCCATTGGTGTTTTTAGTTGTATCTTCGCGTCAAGGGTATTTCTTTTTAGCCTGTAGATGTGATGCATATAAGGTACTGCGATATATTCCAACATTTTAAATCTATTCTAGTAGTTGCTTATGGTAGGTTTAATATATGACCAAAACATCCCGAGTCTAGTTCAATGACCATCTTTCATTATCGTGAGATGAGCTAAAAAGGAACACCCTAAATTTATAACCCATTCAGTATGCTTTTAACCTATTCTGGTAGATCGTTTACGAGTTATAGTCGAAAGCGTCCCACTGTTCAGAACTTATTAAAGTTAAAATGTGTAATTTTAAGCACTAGAAGGGACCACCTAAATAGCGAAATTAAACCCTAAACCTCATATGAAAGTCATTATATGTATATGGTTTAGCAAAACTATAGAACAACCTCCCAAGTTGTTTGGAATAACCAAAAGGTTAGGTGGACACTCATGACAACCATTAAACTTGATTAGATCAAATGTTGTATCACTAGAGATGAGGTCTTCGAGTTAAATCTTCTGAGACTCACCTAATGCAATGAGTATATGCGGTTAAAACATTCCTAACCACTTAGTTGAAATATCGAAGGCGCTGATGCCTAGGGTTAATAGGGTAGGATTAGAAAGTCAACCAACACCGTTTTGTGCAGCTAGTCCAATAAAGACTAGTCAATCAGGTCTGACCTTTTCGACGTGCGGATGAAGAAATAATCACTGGAGACCATCTATTTAACTTGGGCATCACTAGTTAGCTGCTAACCGCTAGTCGAAGCTAATGCACTTAAGGACTCTGGTTAGCGGAATTTTCTAACGTAAACCTCGGTTCAGACAATCTTTACTGATTGGTTAGCACAATGAATACACTGGCTAGGTCTGGACAAGACTTAATTAAAGTAATAACAATGACCATGATTAGCAAATTGATACACGGATCACACGGGAGTTAAGCTAATTACAGGGGTACTCATCATGATAGTTAATCAGTAATAAGGTTTGGAATGTAATGATTTTTCCAACTCTTTTCAACCAATGGTTAGCTCTTCTAACTATCCCATTAAGAAAATTATGGAACGAGGCATGTATGATTTAGCTAGTATTTTTAGTAACATGAGTTTTCTGATAAGACCCACTAGTCGTCTTCTAGCTCTCACACCCTCCAACTAATTATAGAATTAAAACCTTTCTCCTTCGTTGCATATCGTATCCCATGCATGCATCCATATTCTAGGTTTACCCATGATTAAAGTTATACCGCAACTAAAACTAAACCAACATATGGAACGAACACTAAACCGCTTATGCAATTGTATACTTCTCGAATCCACCGTAGTTGCATCCATGTCACTGGCATTCATGCATCTTCATCCTTTTCGAATTAGTTCTTAGGGTTGCTTTTTTCCCTTTTTAGAGGTCGCTTGCTTCTTACCGGAGTTTCAAG
This sequence comes from Stipa capillata, assembly GCA_019208055.1. Lineage (NCBI taxonomy): Eukaryota > Viridiplantae > Streptophyta > Magnoliopsida > Poales > Poaceae > Stipa > Stipa capillata. The sequence continues at coordinate 49,555 of JAGXJF010004115.1, forward strand.
TATTCTAGAGTCCTCCCGCATGCTCCCCGCAAGACCAGGAACAACCCGAACAAGGCAAGCAAAGCTTGTTGCATCTTTACTTTCCGTACTCTTGTGTATGCCCTGTTTATGTGTGCTTATGTATGAATTGTTGCCTGTATGTTGCATATGAGGTTGAGCACACTGGTATATGTAGGATGTGTCGTAGGATTGAGAACATCTGATGGCTCTTCAAATAAATTGTTAAGTGAGTTGGGAGAGCCGAGGGCGTGCACAATGGGTACGGTTGGTGTGAATTGAAGCATGACGGCGACCCCGGAGTATGAAGATATTTTGTTATTTTGTCGCCATACCAACCCTATCTTCAGCGTGTCACTATCCCTTATCACACGGGAACGCTAGCGAGAACCAACACTGAGGATAGTTGGGATAAGCCTCCATGCACTTTGAGAGGCTCGCTACCTCCAAACTTTTATGCACTCACTATGCCTGCAGTGGTTGAGTTGTCGGTAGTGGTTCGAGAGTTTAAAATAAACATGTGTGGATTGGATCAATTTGGATTTGACTTAGGGGATGCCCTAATTGATTTGGATATATGTCAATCGGATTCATTTGGATTACACATAGGGGCTGCCCTAATTGGATTGGATGATGTCTAATGGTTTGTCTTGGATTGGATTTATGGGTTGCCCTAATGGGTTTGGAATTTTTGATTTGATCTCGTGGTGGCTTGTTTACAATATGTTGTACCTTGAATTAAATTGTTACTTAGCTTGTCTTTACTTCACTTTGTTAATGTTATATTCTTAATTTGTATATTGTTACTCTGAGAAGCATTCATGTTTAATTGTTGTTGTACTAGTATGGGTAGGACATTTAATCAAGCACGAATAAGTCTTGCGAGTACGTATGTACTCACCTAGGTTATTCCTAGAGCTTGCAGGTGAGCCGGTGGTTGAAGACTATTTCGATGATGCCTGAAATTGATGTTTCCTCGGTTAGTTAGTCGATCAATGGGATAGGTTGTAGCTTTTGTTCAGCGGTCACTACACCGCTGTGGGACTCATTTACCTTGTTTCCGCTGTCGTTTAACTTCTCCGTACTCGGATATGTTTTCGGTTATGGCCGAATGATGTAATGTGTTGTCCCATCGTGGACAGTTACTAGTAATATCATATTTGTAGAGCTTTGTTGTGATATCCAAGTTGTTATTCCAGGCTGCCCTTACGCAATGCGTGTATGATATGAAGCGTTTTGGGTATGCCGTGAAGGGTTACGGTTGTACCGGTTGTTACTAGGTTGGGCAGGAATCGGTTGAATGACCCGCTGGCTGAGATGCTATGCCGGCCAGGCAGGGTGTGGGCGTTCTACTGGGCTTTTGAGCGACCCACTAGCCTTCGAGCTAGGTTAGGGTGTGGGTAGAACTGCCGGGCTCCTCCGACCTTGTCTTGCCTGGTAGTAATTGGGAACGACCCTAAACTTTCACCGGATTATGGAATCGTATGTGGTTCTGGGAAGATTGGTCGCTTCCGGCCGGCTCGCACGTGGCGGGCGTCGGATCGTTCAGTCTTGGTGCGTATGGCGCAGGTACCGTGCCACCGGGCTGACGAGTCCTTCGGTCCTTGGCGACTTCGCGTTCCCTTAATCATATGCAATTCCGGGTCCGTGACAAGTACACACCAATGCCTCCACCATAGTTGGCCGTAGAGAACTCCGATAGTCATCTAGAACTCTACCCCTGGTGCTGAAAGTGGACTCTGAAGACACAGAGGTGACTGGTATAGTCAAGAAGTTCTTTGCCATCTTTGACACTATCAGGTATCTATGTGTATTCAACTTCCACCACTCAAGCAAATTAAAACCTTTGTTTGCCAAGCTCTCATTGCAAATTAAAACCTTTGTTTGCCAAGCTCTCATTCTTCTCATCTAGAGATATGAGAAGCTCACTCTTTGATGGCTCCATAGAAGATGAAAACAAGAGGACTGAAACTCGCTTGAGCTAGAGGGTAAAGAGCTACTAGCTTGTATCCACAATGGAAGATGATGATGCACCAGATTTATGAAAAGCCACCTTGTCAGGCCTATGGTCCATCTCGTACTTCTCATATAGCTTCTCTAATTCATTCTTGACATCCTCGTACTCAACCATAGCCTTTTGCGGTTAATAAATCTTCCTAAAACCCCACTCAATATATTTAAGCTTGTACCTTGGGTCAAGAATAGTCGCAATCACCATGACATTATTCTTTTCCTCCCAATACTTGTTGAACTTTTCCATCATTGCAGTGTCTATAGTCTTCAAATGTTCATTATTAGAAGCACAGGCAGCTCTTAATGCAATTTTGATATTGATAATGTGAGGATAAAAGATATTTGAAGTGGGATATATGAAAGCTGAAAATGCAGTAGTGACTTCTGCCAAAGATGCAAGTATTGGTTGAATAGTTTCAAACATTGCCCATTCCTCCCATGTGGGTTCCCATCTATAGTTTGCATCTGAATCAGCATATGATACTAATGCTTCCTTGTAAGCAATGAATATTTTTAACATATAATATGTGGAATCCCACCTTGTGGACACATCAAGTTTCAGTCCTTCTCCAATGGTCAATGCAAGAGATCTGCAAATTTCAACAAACTCGTGCAAGCGAGATGGAGACTTCTTTATGTACTTCACAGATTCTTTGACATTGGTTATCAAATGTGATATGCTTGCTATCCCATCATCCACTACCAAGTTAATAATATGAGCACAATAACAAACATGGAAATATTTTGCAATGAAACAACGTGAGCCTCTAGCAGCAAACTTAGCCTTCAAAGCCCGACTAGCTACATCATTGTTGGATGCATTATCTAGAGTGATTGATATGATCTTGTCCTCTATATTCCACGCAGCCACACAATCAAATATAGCTTGAGATATCACATGACCAGTATGTGGAGGATCTAACTCAATAAAATTTAGCACGTGGCATTGCATATTCCAATCTTTATCAACATAATGTGCAACTAAACACATATAGGAAAGTGTTTGGTTGGATATCCATAGATCAGTGGTTAAAGATATGCTATCTACACCTTTCAGACTGTTCATAAGTATTTCTCTCTTAGATTCAAAAATCTTTTGACATTCACTTCTTATGGTTTTTCTACAAATAAACTGATAAGAAGGATTTAAGTACTTCATCAAGATGTCGAACCATGTGTGCTCTACCATCCTAAATGGATACTCATGAACTATGATCATCTTAGCAAGTAATTTTCGAGTTTGTTCATGACTATACTCACTAGAAGAATGCACAATAGGAATCCCAGAATCACCTGCACTTGATAGAGCAAAATTGAGAAGAGCTTGATTCTCCTTTGCCATTATGTTCTTGTATGCCCCACATGCACTCTTGTGCCTCCCAAGATGAGAAGTACAACCTCCTTGTGTGTAAGAGTATAATTTCTTGCAGAACAAACAACGAGCCTTCAGTATCATCACACCTTTCTCCGTCGTGGATGGCAATGGGACCTTCTCAAAATAGTTCCAAACATCTAAAGTCTGCTTACTGCTTGATTGAACCTGAACAGTAACCTTTGGCCCAACCTTCACCCCCCTTTGTCGTTTCCTTCCTCTTGCTGGTACTGAACAATTAGCATCACCGGAATTCCCATCATCAGAAACATCAATATATGGTCCCTTTGCCTCTGGATCACCTTCCACACCAATGTCTTCCTCGGACATGTTGTCGTTCCTATCATAGGAATTTGATTCATCATCCTCATACTGCATCAGCTGAAAATTAAAGAAAGCAATTAGAACAACTATATATATGAGCAATACCACATATACAACAATTACTCACATGAGCAAGGTGAATAACATTGAGTTTATTTATATAAATTAATAATCACATACAAAGAAAGCAAAAAAATTACTATACCATGCGTGTTGGAGAAGACGTGGTATCTCAAAAGGTGAAGCCCTAGAAGGGGCAGCGACCACATCAGGCCTAGGTAGCCGCGTTGCACCGGCATTCATGGCGCGTGCAGTGTGGCCGCCGGTAGTGCCTCCACGCGCGAGTGCCCATGACCCCTTGTTGGGCTGCTGCTCCTGGTCCATGACTGGGGCTGAGGACAGTGAGGAATGAGGAGTGGCGGCGTCTGAGGGAGAACTTCAAGAAACTACATATCACATCCACAAGATAATCGCTAATGATTCAAAATCATAATGATTCAAAAATCCTAATGCTTCCTAATGATTCAAAATCATCAATACATCAGATAATCACTAACCAGTGAATAGAATGTAAACCTGAAGAACAAAAGTAGATGAAGGTAATGAAAGGGCAGCTCCAATTACTATTGCTTTATCGATGCTCCTGATATTTACCTACGGGATGAAAATAAAAATCAGAATAAACATCTTCGGTATATGCATACATGAAAATCAAAATAAAAATCTTTAGAATAAAAATCAGAATAATCTGTCTCATGGTCATCTTCGGAATGAAATATTTAACATCTGGAAAGGTCACTTTTTAACTTCTCCGTATATGCATGCATGATGCGTGCTTTTCTTTTTTTGATACAACATGAAAATTTACCATCAAGAAATAAATAATCAATTGTACTATGTAAGAATACAAAGGAATAAATTTGTGGCATCAGATAGCAATTAGCAATTAATTATCATCATTCGATTGTTACTTTGAAACAATTATCAATTAATTATCACATAGCATCACATGGCAGAAATACAAAGCAATTAGCAATTAGCGTCCGTAAGACAGTGACTGTGAGTCCGTCGGCATCCAGCAGCTTCAGCGTCCGGTGGCCACAATGTTGAACGATGGAAGCGGCGGGTGTCCAACGGCATCTAGCGGGCGTCCAACAGTGGCGGCCTCCAGCGGCGGGTGTCCAACAGCGACTCGTCGGCCTCCAACGGCGGGTCCAGGAGCAGCGAGCGTCTAGCGGGGTTGGCCTCCAGCAGCAGTGAGCGTCCAGCGGGGTTGGCCTCCAGCAGCGGCAGCGTCCAAGCTTGCGGCGGTGTCGTCATCCAGTGAAGCTCTCGTGGGCCGTGGCATCGTCGTCGTCTAGCAGAGGAAGCGGCGCAGCGGAGTTCGGCAGGGCGACAAAGGACGCGGTGGCGGCGCGGCGTGCTTGACGAAGCCCTAGAATCAAATTGCGCTACGGGGCAGGTACGTGCGGGTTTGCGACACTGCCCAGCAGGCCAGTCGGGATGCTCTCTACTAGGACTGGAGCCGGCTCGAGCCACGGGTGAGCCCAAGCTGAGCCATAGAATAAGCTCGTGGCAGCTGCCGAGCCGAGCCTGGCTCAGCTCGTGTATTCCCGAGCCAGGGCGAGCCAAGCCACGAGCCGGCTCAGCTCAACTCGGCTTGTTTCCAGGCTTAGTGCTAAGATGCCCGGCTTTCTCTTGGCCCCCGAGATGCCATCTACTCCTCCGCGGTAGCACCCTCCGTGACCAAAGGAGCCGAATCCTACCCACTGCACGACAACATAACGTTAAGTTCCGTCACCTCGAAACAAAAAGGTATCTGAGGATGATTATGATAAGCACCTTAGGGGGATCTCGGAGAAGAAGAAGGAATCAAGGCTGGTGACGCAATCCGAGGAACCTCTTCTGACTGGTTCTTCTCAGGCATCCTAGCAGTGGGCGGGCATTCCATCGCCCGACTCGGGTATTGGACCAGGTGTGCCTAGGACCACGATCTCATCATCATCCTCGGGCACCACTCCATCCCTCTCGGCCTGCGAGTCAGGTGTGCCCCAACCAATGCGCTGTAAAGAAACATGCCCAAGTACGGCCAAAGTAAATCTAGTACCGCTTAGAAGAACAAAATGACAAGGAGCAAGGCTTGAACCTACCGAGAAGATATATTTTCTCTTGCCCATGGGGTATTTCATGGGGAATTTCATCCAACTCAACCAAGGGCAAGACTTAGCTTTGTAATTGGCCACGGCACCTGGGTTTGTGTCACGGACCCGGAATTGCATAGGGTTAGGGGAACGCGAAGTCGCCAAGGACCGAAGGACTCGTCCGCCCGGTGGCACGGTACCTGCGCCGTACGCACCAAGGTAGAACGATCCGACACCCGCCAGGTGCGAGCCGGCCGGAAGCGACCAATCTTCCCAAAACCACATACGATTCCATAATCCGGTGAAAAGTCAGAGTCGTTCCCGAATCCTACCACGACAAGCAAGGACGGAGGAGCCCGGCAATTCCACCCACACCCTAACCTAGCTCGGAAGCTAGTGGGTCGCTCGAAAGCCCGGTAGAACGCCCACACCCTGCCTGGCCGGCACAGCATCTCAGCTAGCGGGTCACTCAACCAACTCCTGCTCGACTTAGTAGAAAATGGTACGGCCTCGATCTTTCACGGCATACCCGTACACTTCATATCATTCACGCATTGTGCAGGGGCAGCCCGGATTAACAACTCGGATATCGTCACAAAGCTCTACATTACGATATTAATAATAACAGTCCACGAAGGGACTACATATTACATCAGTCGGCTAACACCGGAAATATATCCGAGTACGAAGAAAATTAACAACAGCGGAAGCAAAATAAGAGTCCCACAGCGACATAGTGATCGCTGAACAAAACACTAACTATCCCATACATCGAACACAACCGAGGAAACCAGACACGTCAAACCTCGTCGAAAAAACTCTTCGACCACCGGCTCACCTGCAAGCTCCAGGGATAACCTGGGTGAGTACGAATGTACTCGCAAGACTTATCCGTGCTTGATTAAATGTCCTACTCATACTAGTGCAACAACAATTAAACATGAATGCTTCTCAGAGTAACAATATACTTAATTATGAAAACAAAGCATAATTAACATGGAGGGAGGACAACTAATCAATATACTACTCAGGCAACCAACCAATCAACATCAATTACTAACACGTTTACTTGCATCATTTTCAATCACTTAGGGTTCAGCCCCTAGATTAATCCCAATCTCAATCATCAACACATAGTTCATTCAATCTCTCGGACCGTTCCGACGATACAACCACTAGCGGTATTCGAGAGCATTATCCCTTGGAGGTTGCAAAGCTCCAAGCGGCCTTAGGCTCGACATACCCTAGCGTTGATCTCGGCAACGTCCACGTGGTGACAAGGGAAGTAGCCACGCTGGAGTTACCTCAAGGTTGGTATCGCGACAATACACCCATTCACCTGGTCGCACCAAGCTCCTCCAGTGATACCAACTTTATCCAGCTGACCCTTTTTCCTTCGGCTCTCACATCTCACCTTAGGTTCAAATATTTAGCTCATCGATTAATTCCAACCATCACTAGGCACACAATACAACATATCCTAACATGCTAGTTTAACCGAACTTAACCACAAACTACGAACGACAATACAATCATCGACACATGAATAAAATACGCAAGAGCTAAACACATAAAAGGAATGCAACAAGCTCTGCTTGCCTTGTTCGGGTTGTTCCTGATCTTGCGGGGAGCGTGCGGGAGAACTCCAGAATACTTGAAACACCGGTAAGAAGCAAGCGACCTTTAAAAAGGGAAAAAGCAACCCTAAGAACTAATTCGAAAAGGACGAAGATGCATGAATGCCAGCGATATGGATGCAACTACGGTGGATTTAAAATAAGGTACACAAGTACATAAATGGGTTGGCGTTCATTCCAGATTCTGGGTTTAGTTTTAGTTGTGATATAGCTTTAATGGTGGATGAACAACTACACGGATGCATGCATGAAATGCTAGGTTTTCGCGCGGATTCTAGGTGAGTGATGATACTGAGCATTTTGGTTTGACTGTTAAACTAGATTCTCTAGCATATATGTATTAGGAGTTTGTTGACATTTTCTACGAGTTCTACAAGTTTAATAAAACTTAGCATTTCCTGTCTTCTTCTCAGTAAAGAGAAATGTATTAATTATCTTATCCCTAATATTATCTCATTATCTAAGAACAATGAGTGGGTTCATCAGGTCATCCTTACAGATGTTACATTTTCTAGTTAATCAAGAGTTCATTGCATGATTCCTCATGTCATAGAACTAGGTACTATTTTCTTTTCATTTAAACTCGCAGGTATATAGCATAATGAACTGTCCTTATGAGCATCTGTTGTTAGCATACGGATTCATTTAAGCAAGACCCAGGTGTAAAACCCAATGTGATTTCCTTACCTGTATCCAGCATTAGATGACTTGGTCAGCTGTAAATGAGTCTTGAACAAGTATACCTATATATTTATATGGGTACTTCTGAACTAACCTTTTTCATCAACCGGTTATAACAACCACTAGATTAGTTGGTGCACTGGGTTATATTGACATCTAGCAATCACTCGCGCATCACACGGATTTATTAATAGCTAGTTTGCCTTAACCATGAACTCGTGGCATGAGCTAAACGGATTGTTCAGCCTTTGCTTCAACTAGGGGAGAGCCTGTTGGTCACTCGTATATGTGTATAAATTAGCTAATTAGGATCCCAACCGAGTTCATATTCCAACGGGGTAACAGCGGGATATACGTTGTTTAGCCATTGAACCTTAACCGGCATACTGATCTTTTGCCAGCCCAGTTGCCATTAGCTCAGGTAGGTTCAACTGCCAACGATTACTAGCGTTTTAAGTTTGCTAACCAAGGATCAGCCCCTAACAACTCTGTTTTTCCTTGCTATTGTTTTGCTTTAACGTTAATTATTTAAAACGCCTAATAGATCTGGATATCCACTGTTTGGCTTAACGTTGCTTACCTAACATAGTTTGATAGGTTGGTTATAGTTAGCTCGCTAATGTATCAATCGGTTAACAAATGTTCAACTAGTAATTACAGAATAGTAGGGAGCCAAATGACAGCTAACCTTAAACAACTCTTGGACAGATATAGCTAAGAAGAACTACCGACGAATTGATTGACTAGATGTACTGACTAATGGGGCCGCATGTAAGGGACACGAGCTAATGCATATACTTAACGATGTGTCGAAACATCGAGTTTCACGATTGAACTACAGGTCAGGCAAAAATTGTTCAGGCTTATTATACATTTGAATTCTTAAGCATTGGAACATATGAGATCACCAGTTGCTAGTATATTAATGGCACTGAGCTGATTTTCACCCATCAACTAACTACAACATTATAAGTTGAACCTTTACAGCATATACACATGTTTAACCGAATTCACAGGCCTATTCCCAGTTCACTCACGATTAACTAACAACTAACAGTTAGTAGAGTGTGCAAGTTTAACTAGTGCCATTAATTCTTAGCAGTTAAATGTATGGGTCGGTAGACATCACTGTTAGTATTTCCGAAAAAGGAAAAGTGGCCGAGCGGAGGCTCACCACTGGCGTCGGAGGATCAAGTGAGCAGCTTGACTTTGGGGAAGGAGCTCGGGGCTGATGTGGACGACGGAGGAGACGCGGACAGCGGAAGCTGAGGGACTTGGGGTTTCGGTCGCCGGGTCGGAGATGAGTCCCGCCGGTGCTTGCTCGGCAACGGGAGGAGGTCGGCGGCGCTGCTTCCTCCGATCTTCCCGAGCTACGGAGGGGCGGGGCGGAGCACCGGCTTGAGCCCGGGGCTACAGCGGACGGCGGCAGATCCGGCGGCCGGCCGGAGTGGAGGAGGCGCGCGGTGGGGAAGGCCCGGATGGGCGGCGACCAGCGGTGGCGGTCGGTGACCGGGCACAGAGCAAGAAGGGGCGGCGGGCTCGGCCCATCGGCTGCGGCAAGGGAGGCGCGGCAGCGGGGAGGCGCGGCCTGGGAGGCGCGGCTTGGGGAGAGCTCGGCGAGCGGCGGTAGCTCACGGGGAGGGGAGGAGGGGCGCGGCGGCCCAGGTGGTGGCCGCCCGGATGGTGGTGGAGGCGCTGGCCGGCGGCGACCTGAGCTGGTGGGGAGCCCGGCGACCGGCGCACTGGAGGAGGGAGGGGAGGAGGGGTACCGGCCGGAGGTTGGGCGCACGGGTGGGGCAGAGCCCAGGGCGGCGGCGCGCCTGAGCTCGGCCAAGAATAGGGGAGGCCGGCGGCCAAGAGCAGGGGAGCTCATGCATGTGGGTGGTGCTGGGATGGATCGAATGCTCAGGCGATGGGGAATCTGGTGGCATAACATGCATAGCTCGAATATTGATTTTGGATGAGAGATTGAATGGCAGTGGGTGTTGCTCTTAGTGTTGAGAGGAATGGAAATGGCAGGAGGTTGAAGAAGGGATGGGGAATAAAAAGGAGCTGTAGGGGAGTTGGTTTGCTACGTGGAAAGGATGGACTGCAGCAGAGGCCAGATGGAGAAAATGAACAGGGGAAAGAGAAAAGCTATGTGGCGTGGGGAATGGGAGGCTGCCAGCGGGGCCCACGGGCAGGAGACTTCTATAGTATTTTCTTTGCTTATTTAAAACAAGGCTAAGATAACAGGAGTTCCAAAACAAAATAAAATTTGAATTATAAGGGTTTGAATTTATTTCATATTAGGCTTGTGGTCAATATGTGATTTAGATTTTTAAGGTATTATTCCATTTATATTTTGAGGAGAGGGGGTTTACTCGATCAGCTATTTCCAAACTTTATGTGCGGAGAGAAACTACTAAAATAAGGTTGGTCTTAATGTACAAATAACTTCGATTGACTGGTAACAGTTTGATAACCTAGACATTTTTGGAACATATATCAAATTTTTGAATCGCGAGTTGTAGTGGCATTGGTTTCACTGTTTTAGTTCACATTAACCATAAGGTCGCGAGTTAGGGTTTTTAATCGAAATCGTGGTAAAGTATCTATATGCATGCATGCGAACGAAAGAAATCGTTTTTGTTCGTGAAAATTTTCACTGACCTCATATTTGAGAATAGGGTCACTACAGTTTGCCTCTCCGGGGGTGTTGAGTCAAAGATGTACTTCACCCGCAGCTGAAGCTCATTGGCTATGACGTCTACACAAAACGGAAATCTCAATAGACGAGAAAAAGTGAATTTCCTACTCAATGCGCTATGACAAAGAAAGTACTCACCTGTCTCAAAGTCCCTCGATGGGAGTACTGCCAAGCTGCTAAGATTCTCGACTTTAGATGACTTAGCCGCCGCCTAAGGAGGTCTTCGGTGACATCCCACGCTAACAAGCCTCTCTTGCTGAGATCGGTGACCTCAGCTATGTACAAGAGCTTTGAGCTGATTAGTTTGGTGTGGCATCTCTGACCAGGCATCAGTCTGGTAAGGAGCCAGGCCACGATACTCAATGTCAGAGGTGGGAGGAGGTTGGCAGTAGAACTATCTCGACCGCCAGCCTAACTAGGAGGTCTTGCTGGAGAAGGGGATGTAGTCCTCCTTCTTTCCCTCTCGCAGACGAAACATAGTGCTGCCGATGACGTCCTTCCCAAACCTTGTCAGGTTGCGGAAGTAGCGCCAGAGCTCCAAGCATGGGCACATGCCGAGGTATGCCTTCACACAGGTGTGCAAAGACACTCAGCATCAGGATGGAGTTGGAATTGAGAAGGATCAGCTCAATCCTGTAGAATTTGAGGATGAGGAGAATCGATGGTGGGAACTAGAATCCTTACCGAAAGATGTTGATGAAGACCACTGTCCAGGCAGTATCTAGACTTGGGTTCGTCTCCTTCTCTGCCGGGAGGCACGGAATCAGAGCCCGAGGAGAGATGAACTAGCATCTCTCTAGCTTAGCGAGATAAGCGACGTCGACCTCCGATTCATCAAACTTTGGGATCGCCACCACAAGGACGGAGCCAAAGTCCTCAACCTTCTTCTCAGGATCATCGATAAGCTTCCTCGAGCTTGCCAAAAATTTGGTGGAACTATTCTTCTTGCCCATCTCTGGATGCGAGAGCAAGAAGACGAAAGAGTGCGAGCACAGGCAAGAGGAAGAAGACGAAGTGTTTGGAAACGCAATATTCTGGAGCACGGTGAAAACCCCCTGGGTCCCCCCAAATGTCATATAAAGGTGAAAAACCATGAAATCTTGACTATCCGTGAAACGAATCCGATGGTAACCAAGGCCACGATCTCCAGTTCATGTTCTATCGCAGTTAATGCGTGCAGTAACTTTATCTGCACGACCAGCCATTTGCACCAGAAATTAGGAGCAGCAGGTGCACGTCCCCAACAAATGTGCTGTGTTTTCTCACGTTAGCATGAGCAGTTGCAGAAAATGAGGAAAGATTCTCACCACCATGTGAAATCTCCTCCACGATGGTTCAAATTTTGGAACACCCGCCGGTTGAGATAACCATGACCGAAGTCACAGATACGGGACCATTGTCTGTTGAACTTCTTAGAGTCCCTACTCAAAGATGAGACTATTTGCGAGCTCCTCAAACTACGTGGATGACTTACTCTACTCAAGTGTTCTTACGACTAATCAGGATAGCATCTGGTCAGAACGTTATCTCTGACTAGGTTGATTCCTTTTGATCTTTCTTGGCCTTGTTTCACATACTAATGTGCGGCTTGATGAAGAGTAGTGTATAACTATTATATACAACGATAGTAGCTATATATGAATACACGAAGACTTAAGGGTATCCTACTTACCCGGGATGCTATGTACCTCGGAGAAGGATTCTAAGTCGATAATGATACCACCCGTAGGTATCCAGGACTCTTTAAACTAGGCAATCAATCCCAATGTTTTAAGGAAGATGTAGTCCTACTCAAAGACGAATCCATACCTCTTACGATATGGTATACCCTCTATAAAAAGGTCTCGAGGGCCTTTGGAGAAGATAAGCTACTTAAGATCTCTTAGAAGACAATCTAAACCAGATAAAAGCCTTTGCAAAAGCTAAAAAATTAGCCTGATGACTTCTGAGCAAGTAGAAGGAAAGATCATCCTCCACAACCACCTCTGATTTGTGTTAGATCCCATCTTGGACTAGACACACCCTCTTGTACCTTGTCTCGTGATCAATATAAACCAACAGGACATAGGTGTGTTATCTTGAGGGAGGCCCGAACCTATATAAAATCTCCTCGCTAGTGGCCCAATTGGTGATCTGCTTTTGTCTTTTCTCCATGTATTACGTAAGATCGATGGTTTATCGATCGTCGATAGTTACAAATAGCAAATAGTATGGGAATAATTTTGGTCAAAATGGTTGTACGCAAGGACCGACAATCTCAGATGGTTTCTAACAAAAAACTGTCTGGGATAATATCCCAGATGTTTATCCGACAAAACCACTTGGGATATAGGAAGATATTCCAGATGGTTTGGTACTACAGAACCGTCTGGGATATACCCTAGGCGGTTTTTGTCAGAAACAGCCTAGAAATAATTCTAGTATCCTAGATTGTTCTATTGTAGCTAGCAAGGATATATCCTGCCTTTATTGCCCTTGCCTGACCACCCACTAGATAGATCTAGATCTTGATTTTATCTGGTGGGTGCAATAAAGGCGATTTGGGGGTGATTTTTGGAGTGGTGAGGCAAGATTTGCAAGAGATATTGAAGATCTCTTGGCTATTAACTTTGAAATGTTACTAAAGCTTTCTAATCACATTAGAGTAGTTTACTCCATTAATTGTATGTGTTTTTCATTTCATTTGTCTAAAGTAAGAATTAGAGGGAATGTGTTGAATTATTTGATTTAAGGTTTAAATTAGATGAAGGTTGCTAGGTATGGAGACAATAGAGAGAATTGAGAGAGGAATGGATCGTATAGTGATGATTCTCCTAGTGTTGGCATAAGAAAAGAGATAGATATGATGGATGATTTAGCATTTTGATAATTAATTAATGAAAGATATAATTCTATGATGAATTAATATAAATTCTTCTTCTTAATCAGAGGTATTAATTGTAATTTATGTTAATGAATTTAAATATTTAATGCGTAGCATAGATAGATCCATGATTGATGTACAATTGCAGTCATGTGAGTGATGAGTACATTAAGGGCTTGGTTGATTTTAGAAGAGCCACCGAAGAGGATATACTCAATAAGGGGAGTGAATACATATATTTTCCATCCATTGACTGTGATAATGTAAAGATGTTTGACAACACAAGGCAGATCAACGCACACTTGATCCGAAGGGATTTCAAAGATTGGTATACATGTTGCACCAAGCACGGTGAGGAGGAGGTCATCATACATGAAGATAGTAACAAATCCAACGATGAAGTCAGCGATATTCTAGATGTAATCGATTGTACTACAGACGGCGATGATGGGTTATCAGAAGATGATGAAATGAACAATTTGGATTAGATGCTTTGGGATGCTAAGGGGAACGACCTTGACGATGTTGGTCACAGTAAATTCCGTAGATTGACAGCGGACTCGGAGAAACCTTTCTTATTAGGATGCAAGCCCTCGACCGTGCCTGAACTATTGAAATTGAATGCAAGCAATAGATGGTCTGACAAGAGCTTCACTGTGCTATTAGGTCTATTAGTAGACATGCTCCTAAAGGAAAATCAGTTGCTGATAACCATTTACAAAGCCAAGCAGGTTCTTTATCCTTTGGGATTGGAAGTTGAAAGAATACATACGTATCCCAATGATTGTATACTCTACCGTAAAGATTATGCAGACTCGCATTCATGTGCAGTGTGCAAAGCATCCTGCTACAAGCGCAAGAGTATTGAATCAAATGATGCTAAGGATAGTGAGGAAGTTATTAAAGGAACTCCAGCCAAGGTTGCTTGGTACCTTACAGTAATTCCCCGCCTGAAGGGTTTATTTGCGAATCCAAAGGAGGCTGAGCTGACGCGCTGGCATGCCGAGGGGTGGAATGTTGATAAAAAGTACAGACACCCCGCGGATGTCGTACAGTGGAGAAACGTTGATAGGAAGTATGAAGACTTCATTGACAAAGTGAGAAATATAAGGCTCAGATTGAGTACAGATGGAATGAATCCTTTCAGCAGCATGGGCAGCCAACACAGCACTTGCCCTATGCTTGATACGGTGGCTCCCGATCTTCATGATTTGGATTGGGTAACTAGCGTAGCCTACAAGGATATACCACCCCAACAACAAACTCCAACGAGAAGGCCTTTGGGGAACTAGGAAACCAAGTCAACCATACTCTTAATGAATGCCACGATCTCCACCTGGGGGCATGCATCGATCCTTACAATCCACAAGAGAAGCAAGGCCTATGGTGGAAACCCTAATCTAGAGGGATGAACCCTAGATTAGGAGCTAAGCTCAACTTAAGGCTAAACAACAAGTCTAATCTCAGTTAGGGGTTGGGTACGGGTATTTATAGTTGTAACCCCGTAACCCTTAAAGGCTAAGCCAACTCATTACATGGGCCTCCGCCTGTTACTGTTTGCAAACAGTGCGCCCGGACATTTCGGGGTACCATGCCTGGAATGTCCGGACGTTGATCAATGAACGTCCGGAGGGTTGGAGCTGACACTCCGGGCAGCAGTCGCCCGGAGACTCCGGGTTTGAGGCCCGGAATGTCTGGATACGTGGCTGGAACACGCTGCTCTCGGGCACCCCTCCGGAGTGTCCGGGACTGGTACCGGAATGTCCGGGTACCATACCGAGAGGAGCACACTCCAAGTGGAGGACGTCCGGAGACTCCGGGTTTGATGCCCGGAATGTCCGGGTGTGCAGTTGGAGCTTGGTGCATCCGGGATTGGTACGTCCGGAGTGTCCGGGCCCCCTTGTCCAGAATATCCGATGTAAAGACCCATTATTGTAAGAGTGTAAATTAGAACTAAAATTCTAAAAGAAATAGCCAAAGCTTTTGCATCTCATATCATCATAAGGGTCAATTGAAATCTTGCGGTTAACTTGAAGCTTTGCATACCCGACCTAGGAGCTAACCTCGATAACAAATAAGCTATTCACAACTAAATGCCTTCTTAAATGTGTTTTCAAGTTCAGATTTATCTTTAAACAATTCCCTACTTGTTTTGCAAATTTCAAACTATACTTGGTCATCGAAATTTTGAGACATTGCCTCAATGCCAAATAAGCCAAAGAAGTCACTGTTGTTTGGGGAAATAGGTTTGGGCTAAATATTGTAAAACCCCATGACTGAACTATAAATATCTTCCTGAACTCCTTTGCTTATTCTCAAAATTCTTGGAAACAATCTTTGATATAGCTATATTCAAAATCAATTTTAACCTTGCCAATATTCCATCAATAGGAGAAACCTAATACCATATTTAACTTATTTCGATTTTGACTACACAAAGGCTTTACAAGCACTGTCCTTCCCAGATATTATAGTGAAGCTCAAAGATTTTCCTTTAAAATACTGGTTAGAGTTCTCTCATTTTGAATTCAAATTAGAGAGTTAAAAAAACAAAAACAAAAAAATTTGAATGAACAAAAGACAACGTCAACATGCACCCCAGGCCGAATTTCGGCGTTCTTCCTCTGCTTGGGCCGAGCCCAATTTCTCCTTCCCCGCCACACCAAAGGCGCTTTCTCTTCCTGCATTCTCCTTCCCATTTCCGGTTTTCGTTGGCGCCCCGCTGTTGATCTCCCCACCGCCGCTAAATTCGTCGCCTGTGGTGAGCAATGAGGTCTTCTAATATCCCCTTTGTTTTCCCCCAGATTTCTTTTTGCCTTCCTCATCACCTCGCCTCTCTGGTTTTGCCCCAGGCCTCCTCCTCCTCGTCGCCGTGCTCCGCCTACCCGCCACCCGCCGCCGCTAGCCTCGACCCCATCTCCTTCCCTCACTCCTGAACACCAAAACGGGTTACAGGTGAGCTCCTCTTTAATCCCGTGCCCTCCATCCTTCTCCTCTTCCCCTATAGAGCTTCCCGGGGTGCCCATCACCACCATCGGCCGTCGCCACTCGAGGCACCGGCAACCAAAGCACAGCGCGTTTGATTTGAACCCGGGACCCTTTTAGATCAGTGCTGCTGACAGTTGGGTCCCATTGGTTAGGTTAAGGAAATTGCAGGAAAGGGGTGGGGAGAGTGTGAGGGAACCGGGGGCCACTTGTCATGGGCTACAGCTAGCTGAAGTTGGGTGAGGAAGGTTTAGCTCGATTCGATATTCTGAGGAAAATAACAGGGAAGAGTTAAATTGGAGTTGAAACTTCAAAAATTCATATCCTTTGCATATTAATTCCAAACTGAATGATTTTTGTTTTGCTAGTTTTCTCTTAAGGTGTAGAATATGATGGTATCATAATTGGTTATGTTATGTTGCTGCAAAAATCTAGAAATGTCCAAAATGCCCCTTTAGTACTTAGCATCAAAACATTATTCTAATGATTCTTCCCAGTTTTAAAAATAGCAAAATAGTATGCCCAATAGTAACCTGACCATTATTCCACGCTCTAATGGTCTAGCACTTCTTATATAATACTTCATGCCCTTAAATAGATTCATGATCTTACAAAAACCTAATATCCATATATCTACCTTCAAAAATTCATAACTTAAACCCTAATTCTTCGTTTTCGACAAAACCAAATGCGTTAGTTTCATAAAGGCATCCTCTACATGTTAGGGTGCATCTCATGCACTTTGAACCTTTATACTTGCTGGTTTTGACTAAATTTCGTTATTGCTTTGTTTCAGTGCTCCGGGTTTCGAATGGGTTAGAACCGAGCACCGAGGAGTATAACGAAGCCGATTATTATTGTGATCCCGATCCACTCTAGCAACGCAAGTTCACAAAAATACTCCCTAAGATTCCCTAAGTTTATTTCATGCTTTGCTATTGGTTATGGTTAATTGCTAGCTTGTATTGTGGAAATGATTGCAATGTGATAGTGGTGGCAAATCATTAGTATTGCTAGGTTCGAATGTGTTGCAAGATCAGCGAGGATTTTTTACTCGGACTAATGCAATATGAAACCCCTAATGGTGAGTTGTGAGGGCCGGGGTATCGACACCTACAGATGGATCGACAGGTGGTTAACCTGATCGATACCGGTATCATAGGGCTTTACCCGTCACCCACGGCGGGGTTTGAATTGAGATTGGTGGGAAGTCATGGTCAGCTAACCCTGAACTTATGCATTCTCAATTCATCCCTCGCGTCGGGCAAGTTCTGGTTCCCTTGCCTGACCACACTTTCGGTTGAGCCTCGGTTGGAGCAACCGCGAATAAATGATCTTGATTGACTTGATGTGATTATTGGATATGAGATGCTTGGTTGAATTGATTCATATTCAGATCTGGAGGTAAACTTGTTCATGTGATATGTGTTGATATCGCTTTATCAATATTATCCATGTCACGGACCCGAAATCCACATATGGTTAGGGGAACGCGAATCGCCAAGGACCGAAGGACTCGTCATCCACGATGGCACGGTACCTGCGCCGTACGCACCGGGACAGGACGATCCGACACCCGCCACGTGCGAGCCGGCCAGAAGCGACCAATCTTCCCAGAACCACGTATAGATTCCAGAGTCCGGTGGAGATTTAGAGCCGTTCCCTGATTCTACCACGCAGAACAGGTCGGAGGAGCCCGGCGATTCCACCCACACCCTAACCTAGCCCAAGGGCTAGTGGGTCGCCCGAAGGCCCGGTAGAACCCACCCACACCCTGCCTGGCCGGCACAGCATCACAGCCAGCGGTCACTCAGCTGATCCCTGCCCGACATGGTAAAAGGGGGAACAACGGTAACTCTCCACGGCATGCCCACACACTTCATAACATACACACATTGCATATGGGCAGCCTGAATAACAACTCGAATACCATAAACAAGCACTACAGCAAGATATATTAAAACTAGTTGTTCACTGGGTGAACTTTACATAGGCTTCAGTCGGCGATAACCGTAAACTTAGTTGCAACGGAAATATGTACAGTGCAGCGGAAAATACAAAAGCCCCGCAGTGGTGCATCAACCACTGCATAACATTCAAACCACGCCCACGAGGTCGAACGCGGACCAAGGAAACCATTCAGATTAAGCTTCATCACAAAACTCCGCAACAGTTGGCTCACCTGCAAAAGTCTAGGAATATCCTAGGTGAGTACGAAAGTACTCGCAAGACTTATTCGTGCTTGATTAAATGTCCTGCTCATACTAGTTCTACAGCAATTAGACATGAATGCAATTCCATCGGAATAGTACATAATCGAGATCGTAACCTAGCTCATAGCATAATCGTAAATGATAGAATTAAATTGAACTTCAGCATTCAAAATGAATACAAGGTATCAAGGCAATTGGAAAATCACATTGGGTAGCCCACACCCATTTCAATTCAATACACCTCTTGGACCGTTGCCGGCAATACGGCTACCCTGGACATGTTGAGCGCATTTCCCTTGGAGGTTGCAAGGCTCCAAGTGATATCGAGACTTACCTCAATCATTCCCAGCATCGATTCCGCAAACGTCCGCGAGGACTATCAATTCATTTCACATTACAATCAATCAACTCTCGGATCGTTACCGACAATTAATCACCCTGGACATGGCGAGCGCATTTCACCCCAAGTGATATTGAGACTTACCTCAACCATTCCCGGTATCAATTCTCGGTAACGTCCACGCGTGACAGGGAAGTAACACTTCGGCATGCGGTTGGTGTGTGACCAATCTCAAAATCTATCACCAAACCCCTGGGTCACTTCAACACTTCAATTAACACCAACCGTATCCATTGCGTACGCCCTCGGCTCTCCCAACTCACTTAACCTAATTTTAGCTGAAAGGGCATTAAGGACGTTCTCAACGCAACGATACACCCTACGCATGCTAGTGAACTCCAATTCAATCCATGATTCAAGCAAACATTCATCCACATACGCAAATACGAGAGGTAAAAGAATGCAACAAGCTCTGCTTGCCTTCGTCGTAGGATTCGGAGACTTGGGTGAGCTCAACAGTTTGCGGTTCTTCTTCTTCGGGTTCTGTCGCAAACACACAAGACATCGGCAAGGAACGACAAAAGAGATGAGATTTCAGCATGTATGCATGATGGAGATGCTAGACATGAGATGCTACAACATTTGGTGTATGCTAGGGTTTTGCGACAAAACATGCCTCATATTGAATTTAAAGAACTGAAGTAATTTAATCAATTAGTTATATGCATGGCTTATTGATATTAAGTTGGTATTAGGGTTTAAACAAATATTGGTTTGAGTATGAGTACAAATGAGAAACTATCTCCATGCAATAGAAGTTTACTCATTGGTACTAACTCATTGAAACATTGAGGTTGAATTAAGCAATAGAGCAGGTTATAAGATTTGGAAAAATAAGAACTTGAGCCAAGATAAATTATATACCTCTTTAACTAACACCCAAGGTTGGACTAGAGCAACAGCTACTTGGCCCTAAACCCCAAATGCCAACTTCACTCCTTCTTCTTCTTGCTCTACCCTTCTTCTTGCTGAAGCAAAACTTTGGTTTGAGCTGAGAAGAGAGGAAAAGAAGAAGTGAGGAAAAAGAAAGAAGAAGTGAGGAAAAAGGGGAGGGAGCTCAGGGAAGAAGGAGGGGGAGGAGAGGAGAGGAGCTGGGTCACCGGAGTGGCGGCGCTAGCTCACCGGAGTTGGCGCCGGAGCCGAAGAAGATGATGAAGGGAGCTGCTCTCGTGCTGTTTTTGGAAGGGAAAGAGGAAAAGATTGAGAAATTTGAGGGAGGAGGAGAGAAAGAGGTGAGGGGGCCCCTGGGAAGGCCTTTATACAGTGGCCGGCGAGCCCTCCACGGAGGTCCACCGCCCACCGCCCCCCCCAACCGGCGACGGCACGTGGCAACTCAAAACTCAAACCTGACAGCCGGATCGGAACTTCCGGTGTAGAATATCGGAGGTTCCGACCTTACCGGAGGTTCCGATGTCACCCCTACTTTGGATGCTCGGGAAAAATCGGAACTTTCGACTCCCTGATCGGAACTTCCGATGTGGAATATCGGAGGTTCTGACCTTACCGGAGGTTCCGATGTCACCCCTACTTTGGATGCTCGGGAAAAATCGGAACTTCCGACTCCTGGATTGGAACTTCCGATGTGGATCGGAACTTCCGGAGTAAGAAAATCAGAACTTCCGGTTTTACAAAAACAGCAGACTGTCGCTCGATCAAACGTTCACAGATTTTGATCCACCCAACGGAATTTGATGAAATTTTGCACAGAGATAGACAAAAGACTTACGGAGCTGTTCCAATTGGAATCACCTTAAAAGCTCATCTGCGGAAGGTGAATTTAGAAAGAGATATGCACGTATTCTATAAATCTAACTATTTAATTTTCAAGTTTATGCAAGGTTGTGCATGTGATGGTGCCATGTATGCATGAGGCAAAGTTGCAATCTCTTTATATATCAAGATGGGTCTTACAATCCATGTTGTTGTTTATCTTGTCATGGTAATGTGCATACTAGTAATTGACTTTTGATTAATAGCCTTGCTGAAATTAACATGGGATGAGTATATAAATGTGGCTTGCAAGTACGAAAGTACTTACGGAATTCGATTTTGAACTTGTTGTAGGAGATCCTAGTATTGGTGAGTTCTACAACGTGGAAAATGCCGACGCCGATGCTTAGCTCTAATGGGTTTCCTTTACGGTCATTGTGTGTGGTGGGTTTGTATCATCCGATGGAGATGGCATGGGCTGCCATCTCAGGTTTTCTATTTTGTTCGTTTGCTGTTTTTGTAGTTAAAAACCTGTCATCGACCTTCGAGTCGACCTTCGTGTGTATAGTATGACCTTCCTCGGGTAAGAGGTAAACTATGTATGTTGTTAACTCCTTCTTTTAGAGTTTGAACTGTGGTATTCAAGTTGTTTCCGTGACTGCCCATATGCAATGTGTGTATGAAATGAAGTATGTGGGTATGTCGTGAAGAATTACAGTTGTTCCTCTTACCACTTTGTCGAGCAGGTATCGGTTGAGTAACCCACTGGCTGAGATACGGTGCCGGCCAGGCAGGGTGTGGGTGTTTCTACCAGGCTTTCGAGTGACCTAGTAACTTCTGAGCTAGGTTAGGGTGTGGGTAGAAACGCCGGGCTCGTCCGAGCTTGCTTTGCATAGTGGAATTAAGAACGACTCTATTCCTTCACAGGATCATGGAACTTTATGTGGTTTTGGGAAGTTTCATCGCTTCTGGCCGGCTTGACCAACGGTGAAGGCATACGACGTTTGGTAAGCGTATGATGCGTTGGTCAGGTATCGGACCACTCCGTTTCGGTGTTCACGGTGCAGGTACCGTGCCACCAGACCGACTGGTTGCTCGGTCCTTGGCGATTATCCATTCCCCTAATCATATCTAGTTCTGGGGTCCATCACAGCTTGGTATCAGAGCTGAACTGACCATAGGATAACCCTTGCAGGTGGTCATTAGTCGTAGGACTTGGAGTCTCCAAGAAAATTATTTGTGAAAATTAAATTTATTTGTGAAAATCATAAGTAGATTTCTCCTTTTTTTTTCTTTTCCCCATCCATCCTAGATCTGGATTTCCTTACCTATTGCATTTGTTTTATGGATTGGGGCTGATCTAAGTTTCTTCTTCCTCTCTTCAGGATGGCGGATTCCTATGTGACCTTGGCGGGTACCTCCCATGGCTTTCGCCTGGGTGGTGCTCCCCCTCTCCTCGGGCGGATGCTCTCTTATCTCGGGTATCCATATATGCTGGAGTACACCATCTACCGGCACAACCGTGACTATGGGCTCATGGAGTACAGCGCTTCCGTCTTCATCCGGCCTCACCCCGGTCTTCCTCCTATGCCTCGCCTACTTCGGTTTGAGGGACAGGATGGCTGCTATGATGGGGCAATTCAAGCAGCGGCATATAATGCCATTTGTGGTCTCCGTGAGAGGCATGCGGTCCTCAACGCCTCCACATTCCGCTTCTACGTTGGGCAGTATCGTCCCTACGCTGCCAACGAATGGCAGGAGTACATCTTCGAGGAAGATCCTACTTTGGTGGAGACGGCACCGATGCTGATCCTCACCCATATGCTGTATCACTCCGCCATGTACGAGCGAGATGCATACCACCACCGGCTGTGCGAGGCTCTCTCCATCATCGATCAACATATCGGGGCTCGCAATCTCCCCTCTGACTTCATGATGGCACGGAGGGACTTCGAGCGACCCAACGGTCCAAATCGTCCTCCCTCCCTCATGTTTACCCGAGTCATGGGACCCCGGTATGCTGTCCCGGGACCTTCTCAGCGCAGCCTTGGCCCCCTTCCAGGCGAGGTGCCATCCAACTTCAGAGCTCCAGTTCCTATCCCTCCGGAAGCGGGCTGGTACTTGGCCCAATTCCTTGATTCAGCCGGTGAATCTCAGTAAATTCAGCACATATGTGTGCTGTTTTTCTTTTGTTATAGGAGCTAGTTGAAGTCCTTGCGTCAAGCACTAGAGCTCTATCCTTGTAAGTTGGTTAATGGACAAAGTACTCTCATATGTATCAATGGCTGCAATGTTTTGGGTACATGATGTGTTGTAAAATTTCCGCTACAGCGATGTAAATATGTAGAGGCCAAAATTCTTAAGATGGTTTAGTTATATTAAATATAGTTCCAATTAAAACTTTTGTGTGCCTTTGCCTCTTCTCATGTATTCCATCCAAAAAGTTTGCAAATAATCAAAAAAAACTTTGCATATAGGTGTGCATCCAAACTAAACCGCAACATCAATTCCATAAAAGTCTTTCAAAAATCTTTGTTGTGTGTTTCTAAAAGTCACCTATAACCCATATAACACCTCTGTAAAGTTTCACAAGAAAATTTTAAGGTTTGGTATTTGAATCAGGTGCCACAAGTTCAAATTCTATAAATGGCAGATCTGTAGATTATTTACTTGGTGGTGATTCCCTTAGTAGAACTTTATGGAACCTTATATATGGGCATTATATGTTATAAAGTACCTGGATATAAAATTTTCATAAATTTGGGAATCACTAATCTTCTAGCTACAATTCAAACCCAACTTGGGGCAAATTTGAGGATTTTGGATGAAATTCAGTTAAATACATTTTTGTTTGATTTGAAAATATTACAGAAGCTTTCCCATGATGTTTGGAGTCTCTGTGAATTTTCTCAAATTTTTATACCAAGTTTTAAATGCCTTTTTCATCAATAACCTCCCAATACACAAAAAGGAAAATAATAAAAGAAAAGAAAACAGGAACTTTCTGGGCTAAGGTACCTGGGCCGCATTCGTCCCAGCCCACCAGCTCCAGACCCGCCTCCTACTCCTCTCCTCCCGCCTTCTCCCTTGGAAGGCACCTTCTGCCCTTCTGCGCCATCCTCTCTCCCCTGCTGCGCGGGCCCCACCCCGCAGGCCTCCACCTCCACATCGCCGCCGCCGGGTGGCCGAGGTGGGCGGCGCTGCCACCGGCGTCCCAACCACGCAGCCCCATTTAAGCTCTGCTCGGACAGCCCGCCCCTCCCTTCCTCTCTTCGCGCCCTCAAACCCTAGCCCCGTCCCCGGTGCCCATTTCTCGCCGCACCGCCGTCTTCTTCATGTCCGGCCGAGCTCCGGCGAGAAATCCCACCGCCATTAGCGCCGAGAAGCTTCGTGTGGACCTCCCCGAGCCCGCCCGAGGACCCGTACGTGCTCGCAAGCCTGCTCCGGAGCTTCCCCAACCCCCACGCCTCGCCTCCGTCCTCGGCAGAGCCACATTGCGTCCAATCGTTTCCTTCTCTTCTTCGGTACCGGCGGGCTCCGACGAGCAATTCCCTGGGCTCCGCTCCTCCTTCGGCCTCGGCGACGACTCCCTCGGGATCCCGGTGAGCCCAGCTTTCTCCCCCACTTGTTCCCCTTCCTCCCCGCCTCCTCTAGCACCCTCCCACCGCTCTCCCGATGGTCTCCTCCGCCTTCTCTGTCGCCGGCCACCCTCCGCTTGCCGCCAAGCTCTGGCATCGCCGCCAACCAGCTAGCCAAATCTCCCGCGCCCTAGATCCGGCCCCTAGCGCCTCTCCCACACGCATGCACGCCCCGGCGCGCTCACCGGCGTGCCCGCGCGTCGCCGCCGGTCCGACCGTGCCTCGCCTCCAGTCTGGCCGTGCCGATGGAGCCACTGACCAGTGGGCTCCACCGGTCAGGTCTTGGCCCCGCACCCCCCTCAGTCTGTGACGCGTGGGTCCTCTAGTCAGGTGGACCAAGTCCACGTTGACTGGTCAACTTGACCCGAGGCCCCCACCCGTCAGCGACTTGGGCTAACTCCACCTCGGTAATAAAAGAATTTGCTTGATTTTCAAAATTTCAGAATTGTGTTAACCTGTGCTGAACCTTGTTTAAATCATAGAATATTCATACCACCTCCAAGAATTATGAACCCTATATGAAAAATGTTCATCATGAGGTGTACTAACCACTAAAAATAACTTCATTCATGTTACTATTTCATAAAATGCCGAACTAACTAAAGGAAGCTAATTAGTTGCTTAAAAAGGCAAAAATTTATAAAAATCATAACTATTTCATCCCAGCTCCAAAAATTGCAAACCTTTGTGTAGAAATGCTCAGAATTCTCTAAGCTTGTTATTAAAAATATTCCAAGCTTGCTTCCATACCAGAAAAGTAATGTTAGTCTTGTTAGGGATAAAAGGATTTAAGAATACCGCATTTCATTTAAACATTCATAACTAAACACCTGTAACCCCAAATTGCAAAATTTCAATTGTGTTAATTTTGTATCACTGTAGTTTCATAATAACAATAGTTTGTAGCTTGAATATCTACTAAGAAAAATATAAAAAGTGTATATTCTAGAGAATCTAGCTTAACAACTAAAACAAAAATGTTTAGTATCATAATTCACCTAAAATTAGTATGAAAATATATCATCAATGCATCATGCCCCTCTTGCTGTTATTCATTGTTCTTCCCTTCGCTTTACCAGTTTGGGTGTATTGGCGTTCTACCGATTGCTCCGGCACTCCTGTGAACTATACTTTCAGGCAAGCTCCATTGCTTGTTGATTAATCAGTACATTGGGTGATAATCTCTGTTTGGATTAATTAACTAAATTGACTTGGTGCTTGTGTGAATGTTTTCTTGATCGGTACTTGATACCGCACTAGTATGTGTAGGACTTGTTGTTATGCAGCAGCTACGACTGAGATTAAAATGTTGCCCCTATCAACTTGAACCTAATGAGTTGAGATGTGAGAGCCGAGGGTGTGCTCGATGGATACGGTTGGTATGTTATCTGAAGAATTGAATGCGGCCCCCGGTGTTTTGAAGTGTGTTTGCCGTCATACCATCTTGAGGTGACTCTGTCGTAGCACTCCCTTATCACCACGTGGGTCCGGCACCGAGAACACCACTACGGTATAATTGAGGTAAGTCTCGATACCGCGTGGAGCCTCACAACCTCCACGAGGAATGCACTCGTTATACCCGAGGTGGTTGAGTCGGCGGTGAAGGCCCGAGAGAAAGCTCGTACATCACCAAGGAAACGAAACTACGATATATGTGGGGTAAGTCTCAGATACCGCGTGGAGCCTTGTGAACTCCATGAGGAAATGCACTCCGTATATCCGAGGTTGTTGGTTCGTTGGTAACGGTTTGCATTGCTTGATTGCCTTGTACATGAGTTATATGGATCGTGAGCTGATCCAATTAATTTAAGAATGGATCGTGGGCTGATCCAATTAAGTTGAAAATGATTGTGTGACTTATCTATGTGTGCTTGTAAGTTGCTGTTGAAACTTGGTCCCAAGGTTAAATCCCAGGTAATCCCTTATGAATATGTTGCTATTCTCTCCATGTCGTTGTTATAATCTGAAATTTAAAATGGTGTAGCTTATGTTCATTTTATCTCTTGTATCCAACTTGCACTCGATAAAAATTGTGAACCTTCACCACTTGTCCAATAGGGTTAATACCATGTCTTAATTAGTTGATAAGCAATGTCTTGCGAGTACGGTGGTTGTACTCACCTAGGTTTATCCTAGGCAGGTTCACGGAGCAATTGGAGTTGACGTTTGCTGCTTCGGTTTACCACTTTCGGCTTCGACTTCCTTGAGAATTTTGTGGGCTGTTTTGAGGTGGTTTCCCCACCATCTCGGTGTTTTCTGTTTATCTTCCGCTGCTGTTTTTAATGTTGTATTCATGATAAACGACTTCCAGGTCGCTATGTATGAGGAATACGTACTTGTCCTAGGTTTGGGAAGCGTGTATTATCCATAACTCTTCTGTAGTAGAGTTTTGTTGTGATATCGAGTTGTTATTAGGGCTGCCCATATGCAATGCGTGTATGATATGAAGTATATGGGTATGCCATGAAGGGTTAAAGCTGTTCTCCTTTTTACTACGTCGAGCAGGTATCGGTTGAGTGACCCGCTGGCTGAGATGCTGTGCCAGCCAGGCAGGGTGTGGGTGTATTCTACCGGGCTCTCGAGCGACCCACTAGCCCTTGAGCTAGGTTAGGGTGTGGGTAGAATCGTCGGGCTCGTCTGACCTTGCTTTGCATAGTGGAATTGGGAACGACTCTAAACCTTCACATGGATCTTAGAACTGTATGTGGTTTTGGAAAATCTAATCGCTTTTGGCCAGCTTGACCAACGGTGAAGACATGCGACGTTGGTAAGCTTATGGTGCGTTGGTCAGGTGTCGGGTCCACTCCGCCTCGGTGTGTGCGGCGCAGGTACCGTGCCACCGGGTCAACTGGTCCTTTGGTCCTTGGCGATTATTTGTTCCCCTAATCATATATAATTCCGGGGTCCGTGACAGCTTGGTATCAGAGCCGAGCTGACTGTAGGTAAACCTTGCAGGTGGTCGTTAGCTAAGGATCTGATGTTGTCAAAATTATTTATAAAACTAAAAATGAGTTTCAACAAGAATAAGTATGGCTCGTTTTACTTCTCATCCCCTTCAATCTTAGATCTGAATTTCCTTCTTCCCTAATTCATTTGATTGCAAAATGTTTATAAACTCTTATCCCATCTTGCCTCCCTATGCAAGATGCCTCTCGGAGCTTTGAATTTTGCTTCTTGTGCCTTCTTAGTGAGTGATGTAGCTAAGTGTTTCCTTTTGTACTCCTATTCCTTCCTTCTTGCTAAAATATCCTTCCTTCTATCATCATCTATTTGGAAGAATGTATTTCAGCCATATTGCTAATCGAGAAGATTCCATCCTTGTCATCTAATCTTGTCCAAGGCCAAAAATTTTGCATTCTTTGGAGGACATCCTTAGGTTGATCCTCTCCTTCGCTTCCTGCTCCATTTCTGGGTTACTTAGTGGATCCTTCTCTTTCATCTTTTGGTAAGGATAGCACTATCCTTTCCATCCCCAAGGCTGTACCCCAAGGTAGGGTATTGTCCTTGTTTTTCATCGTCCCGGATGATCCTCGCACCACTAAAGTGTGTGCTGTCCAGAAATTTCAGCAAGCCCCAAACCTTCTTTTCAACCTCATGAGCTGAGTCTCTCTTTCTAAAATTGGGATAGTAAGTCAAACTTTCTTCATATGCATCATGGATGCACTTTTCTCTTGCATATTGTGCTGAAATATCTCACTTGAAGGTGTTGACAATTTCAGCCATATGCAAGGACCTTGCATGCTACTCATATGAAGGATATTGATTCTTAGCTCTCGCGCAATTTGTCAAATGTGCACTCCCCGAGAATTCTGTTTTAATAAGAGATGGAGCACGTATTCCCTGCTATCCATACATGTTTAGTTCCGTTGCACAAGTCATCCCAAATCCACCTTATTGCAAACCCTATCGAAAGGTCTTGGAAAGTCCCGAAACTTTGATGGAATGCTTCCTATTAACTCCCTTCCTTAGGTATTTCTTTTTGATCCAGAGCATCTCCCATATTTAGAGAAATGGATCTAAGCATCATGATAATTGTCTTTGCAACCATGAGTATGTCTTTTGTAATCCAATCATCTATCCTAGAGTAAATACAAGGATTTTAAAACTAACATCGCCGGGCTCCTCCGACCTTGCTTTGCATAGTGGAATTGGGAACGACTCTAAACCTTCACATGGTTCTTAGAATTGTATGTGGTTTTGGGAAATCTAATTGCTTCCGGCTGGCTTGACCAACGGTGAAGACATGCGACGTTGGTAAGCTTATGGTGCGTTGGTCAGGTGTCGGTCCACTCCGCCTCGGTGTGTGCAGCGCAGGTACCGTGCCACCGGGTCGACTGGTCCTTTGGTCCCTGGCGATTATTTGTTCCCCTAATCATATATAATTCCGGGGTCCGTGACAAAATAGCAGCCATATGCAAACCTTCCGTACGCTATATGTGTGAAGTGTGTTAGTCGTTAACTCTTATGCCACCCTTTCGCTTTGCCTTCTTTACGAATGCGTTGCTGAATTGGGATGAAATTAAACATGTATCCTTGCTGCCCTACATGTTAAAAAAAACCCTTTGCATGAGTTGACGTTGTCTCATTCTGTTGCAATCTTGTCCATGTCCTGCAGGATGTCTAGAAACGGCTCTGGTGAGCAACGCAGAGAAGCCCATGAGGCTCCACCTCCCCCTCCCACTCCATCCTTGGCTGATGTGCTCCTCCAGATGGAGCACAACCGACAAGATCAGAATAGAATTCTCGAGAGGCTTGTCCAGCATATGGAGAAGTCTCCGACAGAAGGCCAGCCTAAAGGAGGGTTTTCGGACTTTCAGCGGATCTGTCCTCCAACATTCTCAGAG
This sequence comes from Stipa capillata, assembly GCA_019208055.1. Classification (NCBI taxonomy): domain Eukaryota; kingdom Viridiplantae; phylum Streptophyta; class Magnoliopsida; order Poales; family Poaceae; genus Stipa; species Stipa capillata. Next base: position 79,062 of record JAGXJF010004115.1, read on the forward strand.
GCATTAGATCCCCTTGAAGTGGATGATTGGCTTCGTAGCTTGGAGAAGAAGTTTACTCTTGCTCAGTGTTCTGACCATGACAAGGTTCTTTTCGCATCATATCTTTTGGAAGGAGCAGCGAGTGCTTGGTGGGACAATCTCCTCATCACCCAACCCTCTGCTAAGAATATGACTTGGGAGGAATTCTGTAAAGCCTTCCGCCATGCTCACATCCCCGACGGTCTCATGGACAACAAGAGGGATGAATTCTTGGCTCTGAAGCAAAACAAATGCTCTATCACTGAGTATCTTCACCGCTTCAATCATCTGGCGCGGTATGCTCCAGATGAGGTCTATTCAGATGAGGCACGTCGAAGAAGGAAGTTCATGAAGGGATTAACCGAGGAAATGCAGAATGAATTGTCTATGCTAGATTGTCCGGATTTTGAATATCTGGTCAACAAAGCTCTTATCAAGGAGGGCAAGCTTAAGTCTCTTGAGCTCTGTCGTAAGCACGAGAGAGAAGCTGCAAAATCAGCAAGCGGCAGTTCTCAGAAACCCTGCTTCTTCCAGCCTCCGGCGCCTCGTTTTCAAGCGCCACCACCGCCAAGATATCCGATGTATCCTCCTCGTGCTGCTACTCCGAAGCCGCAGCCCAAGAACTCGGGTGAGCAGCCACGCGCTCCTACGGGTCATAGCAATGTGACTTGCTTCAACTGTGGCAACCAAGGTCACTACTCCTCAAGGTGCCCTAATCCAAAAACCGGTGGTCTTCATGGCCCAAATCCACCTCGAGGACCTCCAAGGAATGCTCCTCCAGCTCAGAAGCAACCCATCAATAAGCCTCCTGGCACCGATCGTGACCGTGTCAATCATGTCACCACCGAGGAAGCGCAGGAAGCTCCGGACGTCGTGAACGGTACATTTCTTGTTAACTCAAGCCCTGCTAGTGTACTCTTCGATTCCAGAGCATCGCATTCTTTTATATCGAGCGAGTTTGCTAATCTTCATGGTATTCCATTTAAAATTATGCATACTCCTCTCATAATCCATTCAACTGGCTCGGAAATGAGAACCGAGCATTATTGCGAAAATGTTAAAATTTATATAAATGGGGTAGAATTCTTGGCATCTCTCATCATCCTCAGATCAGTGAGGATTGATGTTATTCTTGGTATGAATTGGCTATCCAAATATAGTGCAAAGATTGATTGCACCCGCAGGACTATTTCTCTTGCAAGTCCTGACGGCAGAATCCTTGAGGTTGCTTCGCAACTTCGTCAACCTCAGCTATATACCCTTAAATGTGCCCAAGCTCACTCAATTGAAGAAGTTCCAGTGGTTTGCAATTTCCCGGATGTCTTCCCCGAGGAATTGCCGGGCATGCCACCTGACCGCAGTGTGGAGTTTGTAATTGAACTTCCACCCGGAACTGCTCCGATCTCTAAAAGACCTTATCAAATCCCTCCAAATGAGTTAGCTGAAATGAAGAAACAACTCAAGGACTTAGAAGATAAAGGTTATATCTAGCCGAGCTCATCTCCTTGGGGCTGTCCGGCCATGTTCGTAAAGAAGAAAGATGGTTCTCTCCGCATGGTAGTGGACTATCGTCCACTGAACGAGGTTACTATCAAGAACAAGTACCCTCTTCCTCGGATAGATGATCTTTTTGACCAATTAACCGGGGCAACGGTATTCTCCAAGATTGATCTCAGATTGGGCTACCATCAAATAAAAACAGATTCGAAGACATTCCTAAGACAGCCTTTACTACTCGCTACAGTTCGTACGAGTATATGGTCATGTCTTTCGGCCTCACCAATGCTCCCTCGACCTTTATGCAACTTATGAACTCGATATTCATGGAATATATGGATAAGTTTGTTGTCATATTCATCGATGACATACTTATTTATTCCCCTTCCGAAGAAGAACACAGCAAACATTTGCACTTGGTGCTCGAAAAACTCCGCGAGCATCGACTTTATGCCAAATTCTCGAAATGCAAATTTTGGAAGAAGCAAGTGGAATTCTTGGGCCATATTCTCTTAGCAGATGGTGTTGCCGTGGACCCAAGTAAAGTCCACGCTGTTCAGGAATGGAAGCAACCTAAGTCGGTAACCCAAATCCGGAGTTTTCTCGGCTTAGCAGGGTATTACCGGCGCTTTATTGAAGGGTTTTCTTCTCTTGCCAAGCCAATGACCGAACTTCTTAAGAAGGACCAGAAGTATAAGTGGACTCCCAAATGTGAGAAGAGCTTCTAAGAGTTGAAGAAAAGGCTGACTTCTGCCCCTGTTCTAGTTCTGCCAGATGTCCACAAAAATTTTGAAATCTATTGTGACGCATCCCGTCAAGGACTTGGGTGTGTCCTCATGCAGGAAGGAAAAGTTGTAGCTTATGCTTCTCGCCAACTCCATCCTCATGAACTCAACTATCCGACCCATGATCTCGAATTGGTTGCAGTGGTCCATGCCCTAAAAATCTGGCGGCATTACCTCATCGGTAATCGCTGCGAAATCTTTTCCGACCATAAAATATTTATTCACCCAACCAGATCTGAACTTGACACTACCTCAGATAACGCAAAGTTCTCCGGGTGGCTAAAGGACTACTGGTATGAAAGGGAGCCATCAAATGGAGAAGAAGAAACCGTCCGAATGTTGTCACAAGAGCCCGATAGCAAAGTCGTCACGTGGCAATCGTATGATATCAATGGATACACATTCTACACCGAGGCTCAAGACCGGCGCAGTACGTACCAGAACTGCGGTGTAACGCAGGAGTCTAGAACTAGTCATCATGGCAAGAAGTGTAGGTACTACGGCGTGATCGAAGAGATCTGGGAACTTGACTACACCGTGACCAAGACCCCCAGTTTCGTGTCAGATGGGCGAAAGACGTTAGAATCGAAGATATTAACACCAGTACCATGGTGATACCTCCATCGATCCCTATGTAGTCACGACAAGTCAAATCAATCAGTCCCAAAGATGAGCCATGGGTATTAGCCAAACAACTCGCACAAGTCTTCTACATAACCGACCCAAATAATAAGAAGCGCGTTGTCGTGAGAAAGGGAAAACGAGTATTGTCGGAGTCGATGGTGTAGTTGACGAAGAGGACTACGACCAGTTCGACGATCCGGACATAGAAGAAGAAGATGTTGATGATCGAACGAGTAAGAGGCGCAAAGGTTCTCAGGATGTGTGCCCCTACATAAGACGTAGTCACGCCGAAGGTTTGACGTATACCAGCAAGAAGATTAGAAGTACTATTGAGAAGCGTGTCGAAGACGATGAAATCTAGGTTTCCGATCAATTCAGAATTAAGGAATCTCAATATGTTCAGAATTTTGTGAAATAGCTAGGTCAATATGTAATAATATCATTTTATTGAATTGAATGGTTAATATATCATATATGTTCGGAATTTCCTGAAATAGCTAGGCACGTGTTGCATCTATGCTCTAAGTCCACGCCGCAAACCCAAAAATTAGCCCATAAGTCCACTGCGCAAACCATAAAATCAGCCCTTATTTTCACTCTCTAAATCTCCGCAAACATGGAAATAAGGATGACAAGCAACAAACCCTAATATACTTCCACTGACGGGCCCACTTCACCAGCCCGTTAGTGAAAAGGACCTCAGAAGTCCAGATCGAATGTAGTTCTACTGACGGGCTCCTTGGATTGCCCGTCAGTAGAAGTCTTTCACTGACGGGTGTTATTACTGTGCCCATCAGTGGTGCCAGCCCGGGACTATATAAGACGGGACTTGGCAAAATTCTCAGCGTCCTCGCGCATTCTGTTTTTGAACCAGCCACGAAGCCCTAGTCCGCCGCCAGGCTGCCGCGCGCCGCCCCGAGCCCTGCGTCGCTCCGAGGCCCCGCGCCGCCGCCCCGACTCCCCACACCGCCGCCCTGAGCCCCGCGCGCCGCCGTCATCCAAGCCCGAAGAGGAGGAGAGCCGCCGTCGTCCAAGCCCGAAGAAGAGAAGCGCCGTCGCTGTGGTTCAAGCCCAAAGAAGGAGAAGCACCGCCGTCGTGGTTCAAGCCCGAAGAAGGAGAAGCCGTGGTCCTCTCTCTCTCTCCCTCTCCCTCTCTCTCTCCCTCTCTCTTGTGAACTCTCGTTGCTTGATTCGGTTGTGAGGCTAAATTCGGCCACCTTTGCTCTCAGCTGATCTGTTAGGAGAATGTTTGATGACTAGATGTCACGATGGATGATTGGGTGGTCTGCAAATCCATTGTATGGAAATATTTCACGAAATCCATTGGGTGATCTATGGTGATTCTTATAGAATATGATGAACTGACGGTGTATAGACATTCGGGACTTTGGCCATGTATGCATTTGTGATCTCGCATAAGTATGAATATGGAATTATGCATCCTATGTGCAGAGTACATCTATAAAACTGTAATACCCATTTCATCCGATTAGGTTTTGCATTTCATCTCGCATTCATGCCATCATCCCCACATCCACCTTGCATAAACTTAAACGTGCTAAAATTTTATTTTATAGAATACGTACATATCTCATCCTCGGTGCTTATTTCAGCAAACACCAATCAACTTATTTGATTTAACCCATACCAACCTTAGCAATAACAGGTGTGGAGAAGATCAATAATGCCAGAGCTGAATCCCTACCCCAATGTCCCCTTTCTCAAAATTCCATCCAAAACTACGAGCATTTGCTAGCCCAATTAGAGTGTTCGAATTCAAACCCTAAAGTGGCAGGATTAGGGTTAGGTGGTTATGCAGTGCTCCTGCAGAGGAAAAGTCATCAAATTTGGTAAACAACCATGAACATGAGAACTCAACCTACATATAAATTTTGGAATTTTTGGAAAATTTTATGACCTAGTTATAGTTCAAACCTCCTTTAGGTCAAATTTGAATTTAAATTAAAATTCAGGCCAAACCAACACCAAATGATCTCAAAATTTGGTGGTGTGTTCTATGCTTGGTTATAAATATCCAGTAAAAATTTCAAATAAATTGGAGCTTATTTGAATGCCCAAACCAAATAATTAGTGGCACTGTTATTAGAAAAAGAAAAAGAAAAAGAAAATTTAAAGGACTTCGGGCCGAGGCCTTTTGGGCCGCCTTTGGCTGGCCCGCCAGCACCCCAAACCCGCCTCCCCTCCTTCCTCCTTCCGCCTTTGCCTCTGGAAAAACGCCCCTGGGGCCTTGGCGCCTTCCCTCTTCACTATCACGCAGGCCCCACCCGTCAGGACGCCGCCGCCACGTCTCCATCGCCGGTAAGCCGAGGCGGGCAGCGCGCCACCCCAGCGTCCCGACCACGCCACCGCCCTATTTAAGGGTCCGTTCGGACCGCGCCTCCCTCATCTCCCTTTCTCCCCGCACCAGCCCTAGCTCTCCTCTCTCCCGTGCGGAGCACCTCACCGCGCCACCGTCTCCTTTGCATCCGGCCACCACTCCGGTGAGCCCCGGCTGCCCCTGCTTAGCTTCCGAGCAAGCCTGCCTCCTCCCTCACCTGCCCCGCTCCTCTCCGTTGTAGATCTGTGCTTGGAGCTCGCCGCCGATGCCAACCGAGGTTCGCCGCCGTCTCTTGCCACCGCGAGCTCCCCTCGGACCTCCCCCACTTCCTCAAGCCTGCGCGACGACATCGGGGTGAGCTCCCGGTTGCTCCGCCACTCTCCCCCAGACTCGCCGTTCCCCGCAGCACCCCCGACCCGTCTCCGGTGAAGCTCCGGCGAGGGCGCCACCTCCCGAAGCCGTCGGTCCTGAGAGAGAGGAGAGAGAGTGTGAGGTGAGAAAAAGGGGCAACGTGGCGGCTCGGGATTGGCTACCCGAGCCCAGTCAGCACCCGTGTAGGGCCCACATGTCAGCGGAGCCTAGGGTAAGGGTAGGGTAGATTTTCGGGTGGAGTTAGCCATTTCCTTTTTGCAGAAAAATAATCTCGAAAAATGAAATTAGGGTTAGGGTTTATCAATTTTTCCGACAATCTTCAAACTAGCGTAACTTTTGATCCGTAGCTCCGATTTGGGCAAATTTTACCTTTCTGGAAACCTTGAGAAATTTTCTACAATCTGGTTGAAACAAAATTTCAAAATTCAAAATGTAAACTCAGACCAAATTTGAGTTCGAATTAGTTCATTCCTTTCGTACGATGTTTTCGATAATCCATAACTTGACGACTATAGCTCCAAATCTAGTGATTCCAGTTGCATTAGTTTCATATCACTGAGCACCTTCATAAAATGAACACTTTGAGTCATGACCATCCACTAAAAATAGCAACCTTCAAACCCAAGAAGAACCCAAGCTTAACCGGACATGCATGCACGATTAGGATAACGATTTAATCTCTACATGTTTAAACTTGAGCAATGCTCGCTGTCATGGCTCCTAAACATTAGTAGATCACTTTAGAAAAATATATCTAGCATCCTTCATCATGCATTCATGCTGGACCTTATTGTTCTTCTTCCGTTTCTTTTCCGGTATTGCTTATCGCTCGCATTAGAGCCCGAAGAAGGAGGCCACTCGGCTTTCACTTCAGAGCAAGATCCGGAACCCTGTGACCAAGGCAAGCAGAGCTTGTTGCATATTTACCTCTTCAGTTTATACTTATCTTATTGTGGTTATGTGTGGATGTTTGCTTAATACCTTGGTCGGGATTGAGCAACTAGTATGTGTAGGAGGACCTCGAGTGCTTATGTCATTTTATGGCTGAAATTTTAACCTGTTGCCCTATTCACTTAAATTTGTTAAAGTGAGATGGGAGAGCCGAAGGGAAAGTGTACGATGGATAAAGTTGGTATAATTTGGATGCATGGTGCGACCAGGTGTAAGGAGAGTTTGTCGCTATACCAACTCTGAGGTGACTCCATCGTGATTACTCCCCTTGCCACCGCGTGGACGTTAGTGGAAATTGACACTAGGGTATAGTTGAGGTAAGTCTCGGTCTCTTGGAGCCTTGCAACCTCTAAGGGATGATGCACTCGCTATACGCTGGGTGGTCGTATTGCCGGTGACGGGCTGAGAGATTGATTGATCTAGCTATTGTGATGGACATATGATTGAAGTGGGGTGTGGGCTACCCCAAATGAATTTGTAATATCAAGATGGATGCTTTTTATGATAGCATGTCGAATTGTATGAAACCTGAACTGCAAGTTGAAGTTTATGCTTTCCTTCCCTAATGCTATCCATGTCATGCTCCCTACTTGTACCTTGTTAAGTCGAAATGCACCATGTTTATTTGCTGCAATATTAGTATGTGTAGAGCATTTAATCAAGCACGAATAAGTCTTGCGAGTACGTTTGTACTCACCTAGGATATTCCTAGATCATTACAGGTGAGCCAGTGGTCGAGGATTACTACGTTGACGCCTAATTCCGTGGTTTCCTTGGTTGGCTTACGACTCATGGGAATTATTTTGGGCTTTTGGACAGTGGTTGATGCGCTGCTGTGGGACTCATTTAACTTTCTTCCGCTCTTGTTTAACTATTTCAGATTTGGATATGTTTCCGATTATCACCGAATGATATAAACTTAATAGTTCACAACGTGGACAGCTAGTAGTATTATCGTATCGTAGTGGTTTGTGTGATGATATACCTGCTGTCCAACATATGCCCCCACCTCCCGTCTTTCATGCGTGTATGTTAAAATGGGGAGTGTGGTTGGGTGCATATGGAGGTACTTGTTATTTTACTTCGGTTCATGCGTGTATGTTAAAGTGAAAGTACGGTCCATTGCCAAAGTGAGTCATACGCGTGAGGCGTATGTGTTTGGAATCGTGATCCCCCAATCAGGCCGTGGTGAGTCATACACATTGCGTCGTATGCATGTCGCACGGGGCGGGGGTGGGCCATAGACCGTCGCAGGTAGCGGCTATGGTCACCGTCTTCACTTGTTGTGAATCCCTTGAATCGGATTAGAATACCGGGTCCCTCACAAAAACATTTGGGATTTTGGCCATGTATGCATTTGTGATCTCGCATAAGTATGAATATGGAATTATGCATCCTATGTGCAGAGTACATCTATAAATATATTCATAACGTAGCACATTTTCCCCTTTGAAGGTCCAATGTACATTTCAAAATAAGACGCAACATGCTTATGAACAAAGAGATGGAATTCAAAAATTGTATATTCTTTACGATATCAAAAGTTTAGGGACATTAGTCTCTTTAGAGATTTTGAGATTGGCTCTGCTGATCTTTTTAGATTAACAACAAAAATATGCAGTTATTATGTGATGAATATATGCAGTTATTATGTGATGAATATATGCAGTTATTATGCCTGTTCTATTTCTATGTGAAGACGGTGTTTGTTTTCTTATAGCTATGTCGTGTTTTTGTCTGTATGGAACTGCTATGTTGCTATTAATGTTATGTTGCTAGTCTATGGAGCAGTAACAACAAAAAATTGGGGTGGTTAATATGATTTCAGCTGCTGCGAGGTGGAATACTTAGGAATTTAGAAATGATTATACATTTTAGTTTGTATCAACGTGAACCTTCCTAGTTGATACAACCTTCCTAGTTGAGAATCTTTATGTTTGCTCGGTGTTTTGATTGAACCTTCCTAGTTGAGAATCATCTTAAGCTAACAAAATACATTACGTTCTGTTATACTGGCAGTGTTTTCTACGTATGGGTACTTTTGGTTGTTCTCTTCTCTCACGATTTAATTCTCATGGATTCTGTGTTGTGGTGCTTTGGGTGGGACGCAGAAGTAGAGCAAGGGTAAGCAAAAGGAGAAGGTGAACAACGCGGTGCTGTTAGACCAGGCCACCTACGACAAGCTGATCACTGAGGTGCCCAAGTACAAGAAAACACCCATGCGCTCTGACATATCTAACATATTGTTGTGGATTCTGTGTTGTGTTACAAATTGATTTACATGTCCTGTGGGATGCTGGTTTAGGCTGCTGTTCCAAATTGATTTATATGTTTTAAGTTGTCGTTGGACATGTGCAATCCCCAATGTTTTGTCATATATGTATGCGTTGGTTTCTGAATTTTTGCATTGAGCAGTGAGCAGTGAAAAAATTTCTAGTTTTCATTTTCTAGTTACTTGTTCTGATACATGGTTTTCATTTTTCAAGTTTCTTAATATATCGAAAATGGAATCTTCGCCAACCCGGGAGCTAGCTCGCGTAGATGATGACATGGTGGCACCCCTAGACATGGCGGCCCCTACTGACGCCCCGCTCCTAACCGATCAAACAACCCCCGAGCCGGCTAGCGAACCTGCCGTCGAGGCGCTAGAGAATGTACCTTCAGCACCTGCACCTCCCACGGCGCGAGATGAAGAGAGTGTGTCTCGCTCGTCAGACGTTTCTCGGTCTAGCGAGTCGGGATCGGAGGAACAGGAGGCGCCAGAGCCATTGTCAGCAGCATCGAAGCCGAAGAGACGGTATAACCCTAGAGGTGGTAACCAGCTGACGAACGAGACATTCATCGTCACTCGAGTCGGTGTAATAGGTATTCCTGCAAGTCCTGAGAAGGCTGCGAGGTCGTTCAGCAACACCTGCGGGTGCATTGTCCACGAGCATGTCAGGATCACATGCCAGGACTTCAAGAAAATGACGGACGCCCAGAAAAAGGTCCTGTTCGACAAGCTCTGGGATAAGTACGCTATCCTAGAGGCTGATAAGGAAAGAGTGCAGCGGAAAGCCAAAAACATCATGTGTGCTGCGCTAAGGACATGGCGATATGAAGCAACAAAGCTGATAGACACCGATTTCAAAACTGCAGTTAAAACTAAATGGCCGAAGATTGAACTCGAACACTGGAAGGAGTTCGTTGCTGACAAAAAGAATGACGCATTCAAGGAGAAGAGCCGGGCTAAGGAGCTGCGCGCGAAGAACAAATTCCCCCACCACCTTGGTAGCCGAGGTGTCCCTGGGAAAAGACGGATCTGGGCGAAAGAGGACGCCGCGCTGATAGCGGCTGGCAAACCGGTTCCCTTCGCCGATATCGAGCAGGAACGCGCCTAGATTTGGATGAGGGCACACACTGTTTCTGACCCAGCCACTGGGTCACCTATTATCACGGACCCCGAGCTTCAGGCGGTGTCCAAACGTTTGGTATGATCTAAACCCAATGTCTTCCTCAAATATATTGTTGTGCTTCCAATACGCTAACAGCCCGTATGTTGTGCCATTTTCCTTGCAGAGGCAGTTGTCCTAGTAGCCAAAGAGCTCCCAGGACTCCGTCCAGAGTGAGAGGTGGGAAGACCATCTCTCGAAAGCTCTAGGAACAAGGGAGAAGACAGGGCGTGTCCGAGGGATCGGGAGCGGGGCTATATGGGATGACGTATTTCCTCAAGACCGCGAGGCAGCCCGCAAGAGGAGAGGAAGGCAAACACGCTCAATGCTGCATTGGGCGAAGCGTTGACGGGAGGCAAGAGGGCCTCCTCTCCAGAGCTGGAGAGGAAAAGAAAAAGACCACACAGACGGGGCGGCACCGCTGCGAAGGAGGCAAGCAAGGAGAGCAAGAAAAAGGCCTTATCCTTCTAGACATCTGTCGAAACCGTCAAGAAGCCTCGACGGTTAGTGTACGAGGCAGGTGAGCCCTTGCTCCCGGACGATGAGGTGCAGAGGTTGCTCGCGTAGATGAAATTGCTCCATGACACGATCATGATGAGGTCACGGAATCGGGACGATTACGTGCAACACTTTAAGGTCGAGGTGCCAAAAGATTTTGGTTTCTTCCTGGATAGACGTCATGACACCTTCGACATCAATTTTGAAGATATCTTCAATTTGTTCAACCTCTTCCAGCTCGACACCATGCTTGTCAGGCTGTGGGCACTTTACCAAGCCCAAGAGTCTAGGCGTCTGCCCAACTGCGCTTTTGGAATAATGGATCCGGTCCTCATGAATGAGTACTATATACGAGAAGCGAAGCCGGTCCTAATAAACTTCATCACCGAGTCATTGCTATACCATAAGGACAAGAACCACGTGCTCATACCCTACAACCCCCCGTAAGTTACTTACTACCGTCCCTAGTTTACTTTTCTTAAGCACGTATCCCCATCTGTTTATATTGGTTCCTTACCTTCTACGCAGCGACCACTGGATCCTCATTGTCATCCACAAGCCTTCTAGAATGATATACTATTTTGATTCTCAAAGAAGTGCCAAGCGGGACTACTCCGAAATTAAGGAAGTTCTGGAAGCCGCCTTTTGGGAATACAACTTGCAAGGGGGAGGAGCAGAAAGCAAGAGCAAGAAGCTGATCCACAAATTCAACTTCCCTTGCAGGCAACAGCCAGAAAATAGCGTGACATGTGGGTACTACGTCTGCGCTCACATAGACACGTTCATCATATCCCACAACCCGCAATGGAGCCAGGATCAATTCAATAACTTCATACACGACCTGGCCGACGATAAGTATGACTGGAGGAAGGACTTTGCCCGCATCCAGAAGACCTTCGCGTACGTCATCAACAACAAAGTCATCCGGCCAAGCGGAGATTTCTACGCGGGAGTCCAATTACCCCCTTCCCGCCACCTTGCAAGTACTAGCGAAGCGTCGTAGACGTAGATTAGTAGGGCTAGTGAGAATAAACATTGTTAAATTCATTTGTTTATCGTTTTAATTCGTTGTAAACTTGCTTTTATATGTGTATTTACTATTTGTGATATTAATTGGTATATGTGCTTAATTTATGTCATATTAATTGCTATATATGCTATTAAGATATGTTATATATGCTATTAGTTGCTATATATGCTATATATGCAAAAAAAAAGACAGAAAATGGATCTCCACTGACGGGCAGAAGACATGTACCCATCAGTGGAAATTCTTACCACTGACGGGCACACAGTCCATGCCTGTTAGTGGAGATCCAGCTTAGATGCCACTGCTGCAGCCTGGAGGTCTTTCCACTAACGGTCCTTTTTCGCCCATCAATGAAAGAGTATATCTACTGACGGGCCCTGTGCCTGTCAGTGGAAGTATAACTTCCACTGACAGGACGTTACTGACGGGCCCTGAACCCGTGAGTGATTACCGTTTTGGGCCCGTCAGTAATAGTGTTTCCTGAGGTAGTGTGAGGCAAAGAAGGTGGCTAGAGCTCATTAAATATTATGACATAGGTCTCAACTACACTCCCGACAAAGCCAATGTGATTGCAGACGCTCTGAGCCGAAAATCCTATTGCAATAACCTCTCCATCCGAGATCAGCAGCCACTCCTTTGTGCAGAGTTCCAGTAGCTCAATCTTGAAATGGTAGAGGGTGGTTTTCTTGCTGCCATTGAAGTAAAGTCAACCCTCGAGGACCAGATCAAGGCTGCTCAGCTCACAAGTGCCGGAATCCATAAAATCAAGGAGAAGATAAAGAGCGGGACCACCACTTGTTTTTCTGAGGATGAGCATGGAACCATATGGTTCGGCAACCGACTCGTTGTACCAAAGGATGATGAATTGAAGTCCCTCATCCTCCAAGAAGCTCATGATTCCCCTCTTTCTATCCACCCCAGCAGCACAAAAATGTATCAGGATTTAAAGCAGCACTTTTGGTGGACCCGGATGAAGCGGGAAATCGCCAAATTCGTTGCCGAGTGTGACACATGTTGCCGTGTCAAGGCCGAGCATCAGAGACCACCAGGCACTCTCCAACCACTTCCCATCCCTGAGTGGAAATGGGAAGAAATCGGTATGGATTTTATTGTCGGTCTACCCAAGACTCAGAAGGGTCACAATGCTATTTGGGTAATCATCGACCGTCTCTCTAAAGTGGCACATTTCATTCCAGCCAAGACCACTTTCAAGGTTAGCCAATTAGTTGATCTTTACATCTCCAGAGTAGTCTACCTCCATAGAGTTCCGAAGCAGATTATTTTTGATCGAGGCACTCAATTTGTCAACCGCTTCTGGCAGTTTCTTCATAAAGCTTTGGGGACGCGTCTCTCCTTTAGCACGGCATATCATCCCCAAACCTGAGGTCAAACCGAGAGAACCAACCAAATCCTGGAAGACTTGTTGAGAGCATGTATTCTCTCTTTCGGGACAAACTGGGAGAAATTCTTGCCCTATGCCGAGTTCTCGTATAACAATAGTTATCAGGCTAGTCTCGGTATGGCTCCTTTTGAAGCTCTCTATGGAAGAAGGTGTAGAACTCCTCTGAATTGGTCTGAGACCAGAGAATGCCAGCCTTTTGGACCTGATTCCATAAAAGTCCGGCTTATCTGCGAAAGATTTCGAGCTGCACAATCCCATCAAAAGCAATACGCTGATCCAAAGCGTCGAGAAATCACCTTTGAGGTCGGTGAGAAAGCTTATCTTCGAGTTACCCCATTCAAGGGTACTCACTGGTTCAAGGTTACCGGCAAATTGGCTCCAAGATTTATCGGTCCTTTCACCATCCTTGCCAAACGAGGAGCTGAGGTTTTGTAAAGACCCATTATTGTAAGCATGTAAATTAGAACTAAAGTTCTAAAAGAAATAGCCAAAGCTTTTGCATCTCATATCATCATAAGGGTCAATTGAAATCTTGCGATTAACTTGAAGCTTTGCATACCCGACCTAGGAGCTAACCTCGATAACAAATAAGCTATTCACAACTAAATGCCTTCTTAAACGTGTTTTCAAGTTCAGATTTATCTTTAAACAATTCCCTACTTGTTTTGCAAATTTCAAACTATACTTGGTCATCGAAATTTTGAGACATTGCCTCAATGCCAAATAATACAACTTTGGGGAAATAGGTTCGGGCTAAATATTGTAAAACCCCATGACTGAACTATAAATATCTTCCTGAACTCCTTTGCTTATTCTCAAAATTCTTGGAAACAATCTTTGATATAGCTATATTCAAAATCAATTTTAACCTTGCCAATATTCCATCCGTGGTGGTCTTCTTCAAATCTAGCGAGCCTTTCTCTCCTTCCACAAACGGTGAGACCCATCCTCCCATTTTCTTGCCTTAGCGACTCGCCCCAGCTCTGCTAGTTCACGGCCGGAGTTAATCAGTTTTCTTCGCAGCAAATCCCCTGAATTGCTCGTCGTCCCTGCCGCCGGTCATCTCCCCACCGCCGCTAAATTCGTTGCCTGCGGTGAGCAACGAGGTCATCTAATATCCCCTTTGTTTTCCCCAGGTTTCTTTTTGCCTTCCTCATCACCTCGCCTCTCTAGTTTTGCCCCAGGCCTCCTCCTCATCATCGCCGTGCTCCGCCTACCCGCCACCACCGCCGCCAGCCTCGACCCCATCGCCTTCCCTCACTGTTGAACACCAAAATAGGTTACATGTGAGCTCCTCTTTAATCCCGTGCCCTCCATCCTTCTGCTCTTCCCCTATAGAGCTTCCCGGGGTGCCCATCGCTACCACCGACCGCCGCCGCTCGAGGCACCGGCAACCAAAGCACAGCGCGTTTGATTTGAACCCGGGACCCTTTTAGATCAGTGCTGATGATAGTTGGGTCCCATTGGTTAGGCTAAGGAAATTGCAGGAAAGGGGTGGGGAGAATGTGAGGGAACCGGGGGCCACTTGTCATGGGCTACAGCTAGCTGAAGTTGGGTGAGGAAGGTTTAGCTCGATTCGAAATTCTGAGGAAAATAACAGGGAAGAGTTAAATTGGAGTTGAAACTTCAAAAATTCATATCCTTTGCATACTAATTCCAAATTGAATGATTTTTGTTTTGCTAGTTTTCTCTTAAGGTGTAGAATATGATGGTATCATAATTGGTTATGTTACATTGCTGCAAAAATCTGGAAATGTCCAAAATGCCCCTTTAGTACTTAGCATCAAAACATTATTCTAATGATTCTTCCCAGTTTTAAAAATAGCAAAACAGTATGCCCAATAGTAACCTGACCATTATTCCACGCTCTAATGATCCAGCACTTCTTATATAATATTTCATGCCCTTAAATAGATTCATGATCTTACAAAAACCTAATATCCATATATCTACCTTCGAAAATTCATAACTTAAACCCTAATACTTCGTTTCTGACAAAACCAAATGCGTTAGTTTCATATAGGCATCCTCTACATGTTAGGGTACATCTCATGCACTTTGAACCTTTATACTTGCTGGTTTTGCCTAAATTTCATTATTGCTTTGTTTCGGTGTTCCGGGTTTCGAATGGGTTAGAATCGAGCACCGAGGAGTATAACAAAGCTGATTATTATTGTGATCCCGATCCACTCCAGCAAGGCAAGTTCACAACAATACTCGCTAAGATTCCCTAAGTTTATTTCATGCTTTGCTATTGGTTATGGTTAATTGCTAGCTTGTGTTGTGGAAATGATTGCAATGTGATAGTGATGGCGAATCACTAGTATTGCTAGGTTCGAATGTGTTGCAAGATCAGCGAGGATCTTTTAATTAGACTAATGCAATATGAAACCCTTAATGGTGAGTTGTGAGGGCCGGGGTATCGACACCTACAGATGGATCGACAGGTGGTTAACCTGATCGATACCGGCATCGTAGGGCTTTACCCGTCACCCACAGCGGGGTTTGAATTAAGATTGGTGGGAAGTCATGGTCGGCCAACCCTGAACTTACGCATTCTCAATTCATCCCTCGCG